>JAFVLL020025015.1:0-20551 GCA_021397915.2 Tor tambroides | reverse complement strand
GAGTTTTTTAAAGGGATAGTTCACCCAAAAATGAACATCTCATCATATACTTGCCATCATGTTTTTCAAAATCTGTATGACATTTCTTGCTGTGGATCATAAAAAGATGTGTTTATTTATTTGTTTTCCATGAAATGAAAGCCAGTGGGGTCCAGTGTTGTTTTGAACAAAAATCGCAAAAACCACAAAAATAAAATTGACTTAAACTGAAAAAGTTAATGAATAATAATTAATACTGAAGTAAAATTGAATAATAATGAGTGAGATTAATCAAAAGTAAGTGTATTAAGAAAGACAATTATGATATCACATTGACTGTTAACAAAAACCAACCCTGTTTTCATGCATTTCATTAATTCCTTTGTGACAAACAAAGTCAGGTTTTGCTTCAGTTTGATGCCGTTTCACAAGGACAGGGAACTGTTAACCAGCAAACGGAGAAAATAATTATTTGTTGAATGCTGTAGCTTGTAAAAGACAAGAGGACAAGAGGAATAAAATAAAGAGCCAAGAAAGATGAGTCAGAGACTGTGGGAAGAGTCTGATGAAACGAGTACTTGCTTTGGATAGTGTGAAAGAGGGCTTCTGTTCGAATCATTTGCATCACCGAGTGGGCTGACTGCTGCTGAATCATCCACTTTTCATAATGCTTCATTTTTTTTTTTTTTTTTTTGATACCAACCCTTATGTCAGTAGTCAGTAGGTATTTTACTGTGTCTCTGGAGCACTGACTGTCTGGTTTCCACATCCTGTTTCTCGCATTTGCTTAAGTTAGGCCCCTAACAGTGATTTCTCTGCTTTTTTTTACTCTCACCCTCTGCATAAACTGCTATCATGAAGTTTTTCAAGTTTTTAATGGATTAGTCCACCAAAAAAATGAAAAATC
The DNA here is from genome assembly GCA_021397915.2 of Tor tambroides. Lineage (NCBI taxonomy): Eukaryota > Metazoa > Chordata > Actinopteri > Cypriniformes > Cyprinidae > Tor > Tor tambroides. Next base: position 19,665 of record JAFVLL020025015.1, on the reverse strand, counting down.
TCGCATCATTTAATCACCTTTAGATCTTTGCTTTTCCATACAATGAAAGTGAATGGTGTACGAGGCTGTCGTTGTGTGTTTCATGGAAGTAAATAAGTCATAAAGGTTGGAACAACATGAGGGTGAGTAAATTCTTGTTTTTAGGTGAACTACCCCTTTAAGATCTTAACTTCTTGTGCTGTAGTTTCAACAGAAGCAGATCTGATGTATGCAGTTCTTGTGGAGGAAAGCGGCCATTAGAATTGCACAATGGCTGATTGGAAGACGAGGTATTTGATACTCTCTTGACATTCTCTCATTCACATTTCCTACATCTCTACCCTTGATCTTTCCCTCCCCCTGTCCTTTCTCAGCCTGTGAGGTTTGAGTGATGTTAAGAGACAACTGAGCAGTTAACACAGCACTATTATTCAACACTACAGCACCTCCTGTGTTTGTATCTGGGCCATACTGCAATAGCCTTTATGAACAGGAGAGGGAGCTAAGAGCTCATAAAACGTCCCACAGCACTTCAAGATCTGTGCCAAACATACTTGGTTGTCATCCCCTATATCGTGATAGCCACATACGAGAAATTTCTGCTGCTTCTGCATCATTATGTGCAGTATTTATCATTGTACGGTGTGACAGCGGTGAAAATGCAGACAATGGATTGCAGCCTGAGCATAAAGCTTTGGTCCTGATGTACTTTCTGATAATGCTCAAGTGATTTTTGGGTCATCACTTTGCTATTGTGTGATGGAACCAAACCGTCCTGCGGTTCAGGCCTCCGCCACACACACAGAAACTGAATGTGCTGAGTTCACAGGGACAGACCACAGTCTCCCACTGCGATTGTCATCTCTAGAGTCATTTACAGGACATGGAGACAAAGGCTGTTGTAGAACCTAACATACAGAATTCTAATAAAAGTTTAAATGTTAAAAAAACCCCACAATGGTCATGGTTCTGCTGTTTGAGTTCTGGAGCGTCACATAAATTTACATCTGTGCTCTCTTAAAAATAAGGGTTCCAAAAGGGGAACTTTTTTTTGTGAAGAATATTTGAATAACCTAAAGAACCTCTTGAGGAATGGAAAAGTGCCATGAATGTTCAAGAAGGTTCTTCATGGAACCATAGATGCCAATAAAGAATCTTTATTTTAAAGAGCGTATAATAACCTTTTTTCAATATAAAGAACCATTTGTGAAATGGAAATGTTACATGGTTAAAGGTTCTTCATGGAACCACAGATGCCAAAAAGTACCTTTATTTTTAAGAGCCTATAAAGAACATTTTGTGGAATTGAAAGATGGATATGTAAAGGTTCTTCATGCCATTAAGGAACTTTTATTTTTAAGCATCAAAAGGGATAGTTCAAAAATAAAAACACTCATCATTTCCATGTTCTGTAGAATATAAAAGATATTTTGAGAAATGTTCTTTTTTTCAGTCATTTGATGGAAAGCAAACTATTTGGTTACTGACTTAATATCTTCTTTTGTGTTGAATATCTTAAAAAATATCTTGTTTTGTGTCACATGAGGATGAGCAAGAGATGACAAAATTGTAAATTTGAGGGTGAACTAAAAAAAAAGAACCTTAGTTATTGTAACGGTAATATCATTTTGGGTTGTGTTAAATTGGTGGCTTTGTTGTGGCCAGCTGCTCATCCTGAACTTTTCCTGAACCCATGAGGGCTAGGGTTGGTTGTATCCCAGTGTACCTCAGCAGTGTCCTGTCCTTATCTCTTTTCCTAAGTGCTCACTGGCTTGGAAGGCTCTGATGCTGCAGCTCCAAAAGACACTCTGATAAACACCATGTTGCCTCTGTTGCCATGGTGAACGGCTGTGCATGGGTAGAGATGCTAGTAGCTTACTACTAGCTATGCAAGTTACAGATACATTGTAAAGCATAAGAGTCTATTTATGAACTTGATACCTTGGTATATTTGGGTTTGTTGTGTAAAAATGGCATATGAAGTCCTACCTTGCTTTTGGGGTTCTCAATGTGAGAAGTAAAAACTAGAAAAAGTAGAAAAGCTAGGAATTTATCAGTTGAGGCTTAAAAAAATTGCACTGATGCAATGCAGACATCCCCACTTTGTTCTTGTGCAGCACTTCTCCAGCTGCAAGTTGTACCACGACACAGCTGTGTCTTTAAATCGTCTCCTTGTGCAAACGATGACATCATCCTCTAAAAACACATTACGTCATCCCTTTCGGGACTCTTCTCACCGCTCCACCCAGCTCTCCCCCCGTTTTATTGGCGTTTATCAATGCAGAAGCCCTCCTCGTCGTCTGGTTTATTGGTGGAGAAGTCACTGGTGTCTGTTTGTTATTGGCTTGCAGCATTTATGTCTGTGGCCTCCACCACTGAAAGGGGCTCCTCAGCTCAAGACGCGTCGCGGGTAATTTGGTTTTCCTCGAGCGCACGCACTACGTCATACGGAGAGCTTTTTATTATGATTATTTCATGACTAAATATATAATATTGGCTTTATACATCACGAATTATTAGCATTTTTGTAGAAGAAAGGTTTTCTCCACCTTACGAGTCATAAGGCGTCTGAGCAGAGTTTGAACCTTTCCAAATGCAATCGAAGAAAGGTTGGTGGTGTTTCAAGTAGGTTACTATTTTTAGTAGCCTATTCAAAATAGAAATGTTTAGACTGCATTTTCAGATGTTTCAATAGATAAACATAAGTTATAGGCCTATTACAAGCTTGTTTTTTAAAAAAAAAATATGAACGGGAGGTGCGTGCGTTTTTAGGTCGATATGGGACGAAAAAATAGCTTAATTGTGCATTTTAAAATCTCACATGTAATCACTGAAACATATTGTGTTTTGTTTAAAACGTCTGTAAGATGGTTAACGGTTGGCTAGTTATGCTAGACTTTCCAAAATACAATTTAAGATGCACAGATAAACATACAATGCAAATTTAAGATGACAGAAATTTCTTTAAACGTCAATCCTCATAAAACTCTTTATATAATACAGACTACACTTTATATACACCAATTTGGCCACTTCAGGTGCGTTCTTGGAAAATGTGTATGTTTAAATAAAGATTTTTTTTATATTAAAAACATTGCTTCATAGAGTAATTGGTGTTGCTGGAAAATAATTAATATGGGCAGACGCGTGGACTGGAAAGGAATATTATGCAAAACATTATTACTCTAAACACAGTTATCGTAAACTTAACATTTTAAAACCCAATAAAAGCCGCACTTGAGTGATGATGCAATGAAACGCTGAAAAATGATGTGACAATCGCTAACAAGTGCGGAGACGCAATACCGAAAGCAACCGGTAGAGGGAGTGGATGTGGCGACACAGAGAGAGCGCGGACCGACCGCTGAAGTGCTCAGTGGTACCCAGCGCACACCATTTGGACCTTTTGCCCATGAATGCTCAAGCATCTCTCTTAAAATAACACGCTCATCCTCTTATGCGAGGAAAGGTGCTGGACCGTGTCATTTTCAGACATGGTATCACACAGTTACAGTAGCCCTAGCAACAGCTCGTGTTTGTGATCGCTGTGTTGGTGAAGCGCGCGCGAGTGTTTTTTTAAGAGCCAGCACCTTTACATCGAGAGGGAGGGGGAGAGAGAGAGAGAGAGAGAGAGAGAGAGAGAGAGAGAGAGAGACTGGGGTTGTCTGTGGATAGGTGTAACGTTTGCTCGCTCGGTGCCGTCGTTACATGTGTAAGGAAGAGGGAAGGGGGGAGGCTGATAACTGGGCGAATTCGGCACCCGAAAGCGCTGCGCTCCGATGGGGTCGACGGGGATGTAATGATGATGATGGTGATGTTGATGTCTAGCGTTTACTCTCGACGATGACAACGGTGAGCGGTGCATATTTCAGCATCGCATGTATTTTCTTTTATGTATATATATATATATATATATATATATATATATAGCCTATGCATGTTTGTGTGTGTGTGTGTGTGTGTGTGTGTGACATCGCCCAGCTGTGGAGATGAGGAGGGGGATGGAGGACTTGGGAGGAGGGGGCGAGGCGATAGGATGGGAGGAAGAGGATAAAATAGCAACATTTGAAGAAATGACACGATGCGTTCTTCATTAGACTAGTTCAAATGTAATCATTTCATTTCGACGGCATGTCCAGTCGCGTATCTGCAGAAGAGAGACAGCACATATATCATGGAGGAACGAACGGCAGAGGAATACGTCAACACATACATCCAGCCCAGTTTACACTAGAAGCGTCGTTTGAGCTAACTGCGAACGGAGTGGTGCTTATTTTTTTTATTCTTCTCAGCAAGCCATTCACGTTAGTACGGAATAAACAAGATCAGCGGCATCCAATCACGCTCGGGTTCTCTTTAAACGACACCCGTTTCTTCCTTCGTGCGTTTCGACAGCGTCCACGGACACACAAAAAGCGCTGCCCGGCTACATGATCGTTACACACCATGAATTTCATTTCCGTGTATCATGCGCATCCATTAGCCTCTACACTAATAGGCTTGACGGAGCCTGTTTAGAGAAGCAAATATACCGTATAGGGGCGAACGGAAAATAAAAGCGGTGCGTTGTGCGATTAGGAAACGGCTGCTGTCTATATTGAGGGGAATTTGAAATAGGTGTGTGTCGGAGAGGGAGGGAGGCAGAGAGACGGACGGACGGACAGACAGGCAGGCAGAGAGACAAAACAAATGGAATTGGGTGTTGATTTGAATGTTCTGCATGACAGTCAAGGAAACGAGGCAGATACATGGTGTTTGTTCGCCTGGACGTCGTTAACATTCAAGACAGGGAGTATTTAGCACGATTTGTGGCCTGTGCGAGGAATCACTGCTCTATTGATTCTTCCAAATTCTTCTGTGTCGACATTCACTGGACGCGCTTTCATGCTATCCCCAGATTTCTGTGAGGGGGAAACCCAATGGTTACAATGTTATTTTTAGTTTGATGCTCCCTAATGTGTCTGCCACCATCTAGTGCTGACTCTTGTGTCGAAGAACCGAGTGATTTCGGTCCTATAACTCCATGTCTCTCACTCAGTGCTTTTACATGCACAGGAATATTCTGATGTGAATCAGAATTTGGTCATATTGTGATTATATGTCAGGGTCATGCCAACACATTGATCGCCATAACCAGATTAATCCGGTATTTTGTTTTCTGGAAATCTGAATTAGCACGTATAATTAAGATTTCTGGGTCATATTCTGAATATCGACTCTAACTGAATATTCTTTTTTATCTACATCCAAGCAAAGGTAATTTGTGAAATTAAATTTAAACAACTCAAAAATTCAGAATAATTAAAGAATGAAGATTTTATTAAAAAAATTAAAAGAATCATCATGGCCTATATTTGTATGACCTACATTTTGCGAATCATAGCTTGTGCATTGGGATATGAAAGATTTTTCATTAATTAATTAAATTCCTGTTTGAAATGACTAAAATGCATGATGCACTATAAATGGCTCAAGCAAACAGAAAAATGTTCAAGATATGCTGATTATACTAATAGTTATAAATACTATGTCACTTTCTGGAGCATATGGAAATCTGTTTTCAGAAAAAGGCTTACCTGGAATATGAACCTTGATCAGAAAGTTATGTGCATGTAAATGATGTTACTGTCAAGATTGGCATATTACTTTTAAGCATTACTGATTTCCATTTAGTGTTTTTTTTTTATCACAGAATGTTTTAAATGACAGCCGACAGTAACCCAACAGCACAGATGATTCCCCACTTGCCTTTTCCAGTGCTACCTGACAACTTATATTACAACATTTAATGCATTAAATGTCTGCATAGAAAGCATGTTTTATTAGTAACTGCAAAGATATCATAACAGTTGTCTTTCACCTCTTGCTGTCCGAAGCCTTTTTGGTTTTGTTTATTGTATTATTTTCTCCCTATGTACTGTCTTGTCTTTCCCTTTTTTTTGTGGCAGTATCCCGAGAGTTTATCAATAAAAGCACTATTAAAGTCTACTGGGAAATGTCCTGTTTTAAAATGGTTTACTCACAGACTGTGAATTCACTGGATTTGATGTATATTGCTTTATTTCTTCATGTCTTGCCCAGCTTTGACCATTTGTGCTAATGTCACTCTCCTTTATTTCCCTCTTCAGCTCTCCTTTACTTGAAGTTCGAACCCATTGGGTAGAAGACTCTCCTCCATGCCCACCCTTCCTTTTACCCAATCCAGCCCCTGCGACCCAGCGACTTTCCCCTCCTACTTTCTCCTGCCGTTTTTGTCCCACCTGAGACCACGTCCTGCTGCTCCATCCAAACGCACCCAAGCCAAGGATTTTGAACAGCACATACTAAGAGCCAATCAGGAGCCTTGAAGCCATTCAGGAAATAGCAACACAACTCATGAATCTACCTGAGCACTGAGGAAAAAATAAAGGAAAAGCTGTGGATAATAAACTCATTGTCAAGAAGATGACTCAGATAAACTGGCAGTACGTGTCTGCCCTCGAAGAAGAGCACATCAATTAGGAGTTTTCCACCAAGAAAGCTTGAATTGAGGGTGAATTCAAACAGACACTAACTGAGGGCAAGATACAGAGGAAAGGAAAGAAAGAACAACTGCACTCATAATATAACATATCGGCAATACTCACATTCCCATACACATTACAGACTGTTAAGGCACACGTTCGTACCACAGACCACACGCTACAGCATCCTAGACACCCGCATATGAATGACAAGTTGTTTATCTCTTTGCCGTAGGCTCTCAGGCACGCAAACACCGTCAGATTCGTGGTCCCACACTGTGATTCTTGCAAGCTCCTCTTTGCAGACTTGTAGGGCCAAGACCAACACACACTCGCCCTTAAACTCTTCCACCTGTTCACGGCCTCAAGATGATGTGTGAGGTGATGCCCACCATCTCAGAGGACGGGCGGGGTGGTGGTGGAGGAGGCCCGTCTTCTCCTGCCGGAGGTGGTGGGGGTATGGGGGGCGGTGCAGGGGTCATGGGTGGTGGCTATGGGGGCCGGGAGGCCCGCGGTGGAGACGAGGGGGGGAGCACTGGAAATCTGGAGTCTCTGATGGTGAACATGCTGACGGAGAGAGAGCGGCTGCTAGAGAGTCTCAGAGAGACCCAGGAGAGTCTCGGCACGGCACAGCTACGTCTGCGAGAGCTGGGTCACGAGAAGGACTCGCTACAGAGACAACTCTCCATCGCACTGCCACAGGTACGCATTAGGGGTGCTGTATGTGTGTTTAAAACATGTGAAGTTGCAGGAGATTCATAATGTGAATATTCGTAATTACATATATTGTGCACCTGTAATGTAAAATCATATAAATTTCTTTGTTTGGAGTAACGTGTTTTAAAGGAATAGCTGGGTTTCAGTCCAGGTTACATGTACACACAAATGACAGCATTTGTGGTTGATTACTGCAAGAAATAATCTCCACCTATTTTCTAAAAAAAAAACAAAAAAAAAAACAAGCAGAAACTTGGGTTATACTGAGGAACTTACAATGGAAGCAAAATGAAGCAAAATCTGTAAACATTAAAAGGCTCACTTTCTCTTTTATGAAAAAAGCGAAAGAAAAACACAAGATGTGCGCAATATGTGTTAACATGATTTTTGGTGTGAAAAGGTCACTTACTAACCTTTTCTGTATAAAGTTATATCCAATTTTACAATTTTTACAAACAAATGACTACAAAAATGTTTTTATATTAATAGATTTACAGTACTGCTCAAGGAAAGGTCCTTGCACACTCGTCCAAAATTTTTGCACGTTTAAAAATAAATACAACCTCATGTTGTGTCAATCACATTTACACACTCCCTCCAAAACTTTTGTCGGTCGTAAAAAAAATTCGGATCAGGTTCAATTTTCTACATTTTTTTGCATCCGTAGCAAGCATTTTGAGAGGTGTTTTGACTCATCTGACTGTGTGCAAGGTTTGGATGACAAATTTGAAAAAACGCATACGAAAATTTCGGACTCAGTGTGCAAGGACCTTAATGCACAATATTTTAAACAGAATTGATGTAAGCGCTTTCACAAAATTACAACTTCACATTTATGCTTTTAATCCTCCAAAATTGGCCCTATTGTCTTCCATTGTAAGTTTACCAAAAAGGTGCAGTCACAATAGCAAAATAGCTAAATTTTTTGGGCAGAAAAGGACCATTGTTTGTTGTCAGTGGCCTAGCACAGTATAAAGCACAGTTTGCACAGAAGTCACTTTCTAATCAAGCAGCTTTCTGTTTGGTCAGCACAGCGAATGCACTTGACCTACCTGAAAATTAGTGAAATTTTCATTAATGTTTTTTCCTTTGTGCAAAATTCACGTGGATTCTTATTAAAATGACACTATTTTGCTCACAAAATATGACCACACCATAACAGAGATTTTTTTTAGATAAGTGTTGAAACATTTTTTTTTGTTGATAATTAACATTATGACACAAATGCTGTCATTTGAGCTTAAAGGGGGAATTTACTGCTGGAAGGATGGCTATAAAACTTAAAAACTTTTAAATTAAATCTGTGATACATGACTAGAGAAAGCAGAGAAAAAGGGCTGTGACGTTTCCTTTTGCTAAGAATAGTTCAACACCCATAATGCAGTTTTGATTTTGATGCTGCTCCTGTGATCTGACTGCCTGTGGGAGGGAATATGAAAATGCGGAAGTCCAGTCTGTAGTTTTAATAAATGCTCTGGAGCTGTCTAAGGTCCTGAGGTCTTGGAGGTTATGGGGCTGACATTTGCTGAATAATCACTGATAATCAAATAAACACTGATATCTGGGTGCAGATAACACAGAGAAAGAGTACACATTCTTCATTTATATTTACAACATTGTAACAATACAAGGCTGGTTGAAAATCGGTTGAACCTGGAGTATTCCCTTAAGAATTTCTTGGACCAAATAGTTTGCATGGAAAAACAGGTCATTGAGATGAACCATGTCTGAGGATGAGCTGCCAGTGAAGTATAAACCACATACAGACAGATGTAAAGAATTTTAAAGAGTCAGAACTCTGCTTGTCTGGTTAGTATCATTTGCTTTGTTTGCATTGGGCAGGCTGTATTTATATTTGTCTGATTTGGCTAACATTAAGCTAATCTTTATCTTCCAGACTAGCTGTGGGCTTTTCTGGTCCTTTTTGCATCAGGTCTTGAACTGTTTTGTCTCCTCTGATCTAATTTAAGGTGTTCCACATATCTTTTTGAGATTATCTGCTTATCTATGATTCTGTGACCTGTTTTACAAGTCAGGACGCTACATTTTTGATTGTTGAAGAGTATAATCTTTTGAACAGTCCTGGTTGTTTCATTGCTAGATTTTGTCAAATAATGAATGAATCACAGCAGCTTAAGGTGAGGTAATGAGCTTGGCCGATGCATAAACGTGTCAGGCATTGCAGTTGTATATGGGGACAGAACAGTATTAAAATGAAAATATTCACAAATGCATAACATTATTCAAATCCACAAAATATAAAAATGTGTTCATGAGTTTTCAAATGATTTTATATTACAAATAGATTGTCTTTTCTCTGCAGAATGTCTGTTTATGGGAGAGTTGTGTTATGATTAAACACAAGAGTACACAGGAACAAAATTAAAAGCAATACTTTTAGTTTAGTAATTCAAGTCGCTTACTTCGTCACTGTCATCCTTGCTGCCTGTTTGTCACATTATATATATATATATAGTGCTGAAAGACATATACATACACTAAAATTTGGAAAGCGACAACCACTTTGATTTGTAGTAAAGTGAAGTTATGTTGTGTGTTTAAAACATAAAGGAGTCGCTTCTAATATCCCAATCTCTCTGGACCACAGTGTTCCTTGTGGAGAAAAAAAGTTGCTTTTTGCATAATATGTGCACTTCATTAAAATTCAACTGTCAGTACCTGAATTTTCAGGTAGCACATTGTTTGCAATTACATATGAGTGTTCCTGTGTAATTGTAACATTTCAGCATAACATTACTCCTTTTCCATAAAAGCATTGTTCAGCAGAAAGACAACCTTGAGTCATAGAGTTGAACTATAAATATTATTAGCTTATATTTCTTACCCCTTAATAAAAAGTTTTTTTTTCCTTTTCACCATATATTGAACAATATATGTCATTTATTTTGTTACATTTTTGCTAGAAACAAGAAAAAACTATTTTCTTAAGGTGTACAAAATGTAATTTAACAGCAGTTTTTCATCTCAAGTAAATGTATCTACACGTTAAAATATTTTACAGGTAAATAAGACAAAATACCAATTAACAAAAATAATTTTCTAAATGAATTTGTGAATCAAAACCTGTCAGAAAAGTCACAATTCCAAGGCGACCCACAAATGTGTGACAATTTGCAAATGCAGACTGAACTATAAATTATTAAATGCAAAAACATTGAACAATTTGTCAATGCACTTGCATATTTATGAATCACGTTTTGTTCATGTGCATTAGGTTGCACATTTATGCTTCTGTATTTGTGAACTTATTCATTTTTATACAATTCTAACACCATGTTTGTATAGCAATTAAAGATCAATGTCTGTTTCACTGGAAACATTTTGGGACCGACTGCCACCAACATGTCCCTTGAAATAACAGGTATCAGAGAGACCCATTTTCTGGGAGAATGACTGGATATTTAAGGGGCATAGCAACACAGAGAGAGGAAGAATCAATATCTCTCTCTCCCTCTCTCTCACACACACAAACATATGCAAACACTCTCTGAAATAAGCAGACACTTATTCAGAGCAGTGGTACATTAAGCAGGGTTCAGTCGGTGCATCTCAACAGCGTTGGGTGTATGAGGGAAAAACGAATCGAGAAAGAGACAAAAGCTGAAAAAGAGGACGTAAAGCCATTGTTGAGGTCCTTTGTGTCAGTGGAGCTGTAGCAGGAGCTTGAATGAGAGAGAGAAATAAGGCAGGACATTATCACGCAATTGTGTTTGGCATACTTGTGCCAAACATAATTCTAGTCCAATCTCAGCAAGGTACATTTCCAGAATGCCAAAGTCCTATGGGCCCACTGAGTTACCATCTGTGTACCGCTATACCACTCCTAAGCTTAGCCCCCCCACTCCTCTTTCTCCTCCTTTCCTCTCCTTCTCCTTGCTCCAGCTTCTTTCCCCTATTTTTGCTTGTTGGCAGAAAGTGAGGAAGTTAGATATAGACGGGATGGAGATGTGACCCACCAAACACATTCATCACGAAGTAAAGGAAACGTGAGTGGCCGATGTGAGCTCTGAAGGTACATGCGACGTGATTGGTTGAGAATTGTGCTTCGCTTGTCAAAGGCCTTTTGATTGGGGTTTGGTTTGCATTGCGGAGGGAATTTGATTGCTTAGTAAGATTGGCTCGGATTCAAATCTCCTTTTGTTTTTCTTGAGTCGCTGACTTGATTGATCCAGGATTTGATTCACACTTAGATTACTGGTTCTTCACGTCATCTCGCAAACATATTCGGAATCATCTAATAAAATGCAAACATCTGCTCTGCGTTTAAGTAAATGGACACACAGAGTACACAATTACACATGCAATATGGCCATTCTGTTAAGACAGGGAAGGTGTGTGGTGTGTGATTCTTGTGGAAGGCGCCCAATCACATATATAGGCGGCTGGAAAAAGATGGTGTGGCTTTAGGCTCGCAGTGGCAGCCGTGTGAGGCCATATGTCATCTTACACAACATGGTGCTATGAAGACCTTACACCCGAGAGTTGCTCATTGGAGTGCTCAGAATGTGGACTTTGTCATCTGTTCACACAGAAGCAATAAAAGTAACAAACTCTGATTCAGTCTCACACAAGCACAAACACGGGTTGGTTGTACTATACCAACGTTTGGGCATTTACGATACCAGTTACCTCGGTAACAAGTCAACAGCCTCAGATTACTGATGAAATGATTCTGGGCTGTCAGTAAATAAAGTAGTTAAATGTCAGTAATTTGCGCAGTCTTGTGTTTCTTAAGTCAGTGCATGAGCACATTCAGTTGTTGGGTTCTGCGGTTTGTTTGCAGAATGTATGCGCATATCAAAAAAGGAGGCTCTTAACAAAAACAAATCTGGAAGCTAAAACAGGTTGGAAGTGCAAACAAACTCTGAACTCAATGCAAATGTGCAATAATTTAATAATTTCTTTCTCTACACTTTTGCAGCATAGATTTTTTCGTCTGCTGTTGTCTGATGGTCTTCATATTGATGTGTACAGAAATACATTTGACTTTTGTTGATTGTTAAATTCTTTATACAAAGAGTGTAAATGCCTACTTTTCTTGAGCACCCTATCTGGATTTGGTTTATATTAGTGCTGTCAATCGATTAAAAAAAATTAACTAATTAATCGCACATTTTTCTAAAATTAATCGCGATTAATTCCACCTAACATTAAAGTTTTTAAATATACTTTTATATTGCAATAATTTCACATTCAATCTTCAAATGTACAATGTACAAACAACATAAAGACAGTATATTTTTAATATTTCTTTAATGGCATCTTTTTTATGATTGAAGGCCAGCATCACTGATATCAGTACTACTGATATAAAATAGTTTTTTCCCCTGAATATTTAACCATTGACTGTAGCCATTCAGCATTACAGTATAATTGAGAGCTATCAATTTTAACATTTATTAGACTTAACTTCTAATTTAAGTGAACTTAAAACAATCTTCACATGAACCTATTATAATAAATGACATATTTAGCTACCTGTGCCCTTTAGCAGAAATATATGGAAAATGAATAGTTACCAAACACTAAATTCTAAATTAAATGTAGATGAACCCCGTAAAGCTATAAAAGTTATTGATTTCCTCTTTCTTCTTTTGTTCTTGGATTAATAGACATCACAGCAGCTGGTTATTAGCTTATTTGCCTGCTATTGCTTTAAAAGCTGCTACTGCTGCGTGACGTGGATCTTGACATGCATCGTATTTTCTCACAACTCTTTACCTTTTCTGACTCACTTCAGGTCTTAAAGTCTCTACTAATGAGTGGACGAGTTGAATCGGGAGTGTTATATAAGGGAGAGAGTGCTGGGGTGCCTCAGGACAGTTTTTAAAACCATTTCAGAGACATGTTCTTAAATGTGGCGCATATATAACATATTGCTTGCATGCACACAGTTTTAAGGCAGCTTTAATCGCCTTTTTGGTAACTTCATGCCTTAAATGATGGCGTAACTACGACATTGCATGCACATAGTTTCTTTCACTGTTTGATATGAATGATACAGGCTACAGCGCGCGCATGCTTTGTGCTTTGTGCGTGTATTTGAAGAGTGCCGCTACGAGCACAGTATCTTTTCAGCTTGTTCATTTGACTGCGCCTGGCCGGAAGCTGAAGATTGAAAGATAGCGTCTGAGAATATCTCCGTTTGATGTGGTCATAAAGACGTTCTACATCTAAAAGCGCCCAATCCTTTTCAAGAAAAAAGAGACAGAGGCAGCAGTTGCGAATGGGGTGGCCAACCCTAGCCCCGCCCCTGCGTTAATTGCGTTAAATATTTTTAACGCGTTAATCAGAAAAAATTAATCGCATGCGTTAACGCGCTAATTTTGACACCACTAGTTTATACTAATGAATTAGATTTATAGATGTTTAAGAAATGTAATTTAAACCAACCTTTTTGACCCGAAGGCCCCCCATATACTAGATATATCCTCTGGTATTATAGCTGTAATAATGAGAGTGCTGCTTGTTTTCAAACTGAAAGTGTTATTAAATTATTAAACGTGATTTATTTTGTGATTCTGTAAAACTGAAGATTCTAATTCTGTGTGTCAGCAAAAAAATACAGTTATTATGGGGAAGTAAGTGATTTTATAAATCTCACATTATTCCATGAGATTTTCACATTTTACTCCCATTCATATCTCATCTCATCGTGCTGAATAGCAGCCTGTTGTCCTCTGGATCTGGTAACAAAATGACCAAATAATGGTATTGTACCACAGTACCTTTTTGTATTCAATTATACTTTTTTATTACAGGCATGAAAGCCAAAATATTAAATGGATGAATAATAATAAGGGGTCAATTTTGGGTCAAAGTCATAATAATAATAAAAAACATTTTGCAATATCTTTAATACTTCTGGAGTTATAGGTATGTTCAATGCAGAAGGAAATGAGATACATTTCTATACATTATTCTTTAGACTTTCCTCTTTAAAAGAAAAAAGTATCATATTTATGCAAAGTGACCCACATTTGGTTTTTGACCACTGGAAATGTGTACAACTGAATAATTTACTCCTGGAGCCATATTGAAATTCCAATATCTTTGTAACTGAACCATACAGGGCCTTAAAAATGAAGATGCCAAAAGGAAGGATTTTCAAGACCCAATATTTAAAAGGGCATTAAGATACCTTTAATATTTCTTGAGTTACAGGCATGCAAACTTTGGAGAAAAAAACTTTAAAAGTGCTGTTTCCTCATTTTTAAATGATCACCATTGGCCCATAATGCAACAAAGATCACTAAAGTCAACAGATTTTACTAACAGACCTACCAATCTCTGTGTAAAAATAACATTTTGATGGTCCCTTCTTTCTGAAGTTATTTTTGCCCCCCACTGTAATTTGGCTGTGCATCTCAGGTGAAATTGCCATTTTGACCCCTCTCTACAAAATAGTGGATTACTCAGTAAATATTCATCCATGACATTTAAAGTGGTCATGAACTGCCTTTTTATTATTTTGTACTGTTTTTTGAGGTCCACTTATAACGTTACCAAGATTTTTTTACATCAAAAAACATCATAATTTAGAAGTAATAAGCTATTTTCTGTCCTGTTTTTAACCCCTCATCAGAACGCTCTGTTTGAATAGGCATGACGGATTGTCGACTCAGAAGTAAACGCCCACTGCTATGATTGGCTAATAGTTGTGTATGTTTGACAGTCTATGTCCTTCACAGATGGACGCTGCTGTGATTTAGGATAAAAACAAAAATACTCAGTACATATCAAACGATCTGTAATAACAGACAAAGCAATAGTGACCACGTAATGAAAACAGTTACTCACACTTGTGTGTTCCAACATTACTGTCAGATCCAATATAGTCGGCATAGCATCGTCTTTTAGTTTCAATCTTTCTGAAAATCCTGCATTGAATTGTGCTTTGTAGAACATTCCACAAGCTGTGGTTTTGTCAGACTGCCTTCAATATAAGCTGTTTTTAGACTAAAGAGAAAGTTTTGAGTTCTGAAACTTACAGGATGTTTTTATAGGACAGTGACCTCTTATATGTCAAGGGAATTTTAATTTCTCAGTTCATGACCCCTTTAATATTTTGGCTTTCATCACTATACATGTTTAACTTTCTTCAGAAAAAATATTAGCAAAATCCAAAATTTGAGCCGGGGAAGTTTCTGAAATTTGGTTGATTTGACATGGAATGACCCTGTTTATTATAGTTGTGAATCTGTCTTGTTGTCATCATCTGACCAACCGCCAACACTGTGGCACGATACATTTTTTATTTTAATTTTAGTTTTAGTTATTTTATATGCTTTTCTCATTTTTATTCTTTTTAGGTAATTTGCTTTAATTCATATTTATATCTATGTCGCTTTTCCGTTTTAGTAATTGTAGTACTTTTCATTCAAGTTTTTTTAAGTTTTAATTTTTTTTAATCTAATATTTATATTTTAATTTAGCTGAATTTCATCAACGAAATTTGTAATAATTTTAGTTGACTGACAACACTGGTGGATAAAGTATATTTTGATATCACTATTCAATGTCCAAAACTTCTAAACTTCTTGTATCAACCTGCAAAAACAACTTTTCCGACAGACTGATAATAAACCCCGTGGGCTCTTACACCTAGTGAAATGGTGTGAAGTCAGCCAATCAGATTAGAGCTTGCCAGATTGAGAAAGTGTGTGCTTCAGTTGTGTGTATGCACTATGTCTCAGACGGTCAGTGAGTCTGTGGGTGGACTGTAGGCAGGCTGTCTGAAGCCCAGACTACACGGTGGAAACATGCATGTGGTGTATGTGTTTATTTCTACATTATCTGTGTGTGGTTTGAGTGATCCGTAAATATATTTCAGGCTGACCACAGCACTGGATACACACTCTTTGGGTTATTTGTGTTGATTGTTAGGAGCCTGTAAAGATCAGAACAGAGTTGATTTTCTTTTGTTTGTGTGTATGCGTGTATGTGTGTGAGCAGGAGTTTGCGGTGTTGACCAAAGAGCTGAATGTATGTCGGGAGCAGCTGCTGGAGAGAGAAGAGGAGATTGCTGAGCTCAAGGCGGAGAGGAACAATACACGGGTCAGTAACTCCATAACCATAATCTGTGCGTGTGAAACAGACATCACTTTATATCCCCTGCCTGTGTTTGTGGTTTTGCGTTTAGGGTGTTTGTTTTTGATGAAATGTTTTGGCTGGGGTGCGATATCCCACTCTTACCATATATATCCATTACCATATATATAGACTAGTTTTATCTCAGGCTTTATCTCAGTAACCAGAGTCAGAAGTACAGTGACATAAATGGATATTTTCTGTAGCTAGTTACTAACCCTTCAATGCGTCAAATTAAAATTTTTATTTACTTTGTTTCTTTCCAATTTACCTTTATATTACTATTGTGATAGCTTGTTATCACAAAAGGTTCAGTGAAATGATTATTTGTCCTGGGAATAATGGTAGCCTAAATGTATATAAATGTATATAAATAAATGTAGCCTCTTTAAGGTTTGAGACTTTTTTTTAAAGAAATTTCTTCTTTTATTCAGCAAGGATGAATTAAATTGATCAGAAGTTACAGTAAAGACATTTAGAATGTTCCAAAAAGATGCTGTTCTTTTGAATTTTGTTCTTCAAAAAATCCTGAAAAAAATATATAATGGTTTTCACTCAAATATTAAGCAGCACAACTGTTTTTTTTTTAAACATAAATAATAATAATAAATGTTTCGTGAGCAAATCAGTATATTAGAATGATTTATGAAGGATCATGTGACACAGAAGACTGGAGTAATGATGCTGAAAATTCAGCTTTGCATCACAGGAATAAATTATTTTAAATTTAAAATATATTAAAATAGAAAACAGTTATTTTAAGATGTAATAATATTTCACAATAATACTGATTTTACTGTATTTTTGATCAAATACATACAGCCTTGGCGAGCATTTATATTTCTTTTGAAAACATTAAAAATCTTACCAACTCCAAATTTTGAATGGTTGGCTGGTTGGCTGGTTTTAGCTGGTCATCCAGCCTGTTCATAGCTGGCCAGCAGGCTGGTTTTAGAGGGGTTTAGACCACTTCTCTAGCTGGTCAGGCTAGGAGACCAGCTTGACCAGCTTAGCCAGGCAGGGCAACCAGTTAAAACCAGCTACTTCCAGCAAAGACCAGCCAACCAGTTTAGGCTGGTTTAAGCTGGGGGTGGGGGGGTTTCACCAGGGAGTGTATGTGACTCCCCTAAGATTGTTCAACCGAAAAATAATCCTACTCTGGGAAATGTTCAGTAGTTTAAAAAAATTGTGATAACTAGCCCTGGTCTCTCCATTTTAAATTCTTACTTTCTGTGTTTCTTTCCTGTGCTGTCTAGCTTCTGCTGGAGCATCTGGAGTGTCTGGTGTCTCGTCACGAGCGCTCTCTGAGGATGACTGTGGTGAAGAGGCAGGCTCAGTCTCCTGCTGGAGTCTCCAGTGAGGTGGAGGTACTCAAGGCCCTCAAGTCCCTGTTCGAACACCATAAAGCCCTGGATGAAAAGGTCAGCAGCCCTTCCCTTCTCTCTCCTGTCCTACACTATTTCAGCATGATGATAAATCCAAATATCTCAATTTTTGTGACCACGTCTGTTGTTTGGTTTCTGTTTTCATTGTGTTGTGCTGGTTTTATTTGGTCCCTTCAAGAGCCAAAAAACATAACCTATTAATTCTGTTTTAAAGTCACAGCTATCAGTGAAGCCAGAAACCTTCTCATATTGCACTTTATGAATTCATTAAGAAATTTTTAAAGGTGATATTAGTGTTTAAATAATCAGACATCTACAGAATTACTTTGTCTCTTCATAGAGGTGAGATGTTTTCTTTTTGGACAGGTTCTCCCGGTTGATTCATTGTCTATTGTTCTTCTCTCCCTCAGGTGCGTGAGAGATTGCGTGTGGCTTTAGAGAGAGTTGCCGTTCTAGAGGAAGAGCTGGAAGCATCCACAAATGAGGTGAACATCATATTTTGCAACATATTTTGTACCTCCTTTTCTCTCTGTATGTGGCACGCTGGCCTTGCATGCTTAGATTTGTTCGCTATGCTTAGGTTCTGTCTTTACGGGATCAGATTAAAAGGAGAGAGCGGGGTTTGGACAACGGAAAGGAGGTGAGTCAGAACTATTTGGATATTGTTTTGAATCTTTTCAATCTTTTTTTTCTCATGTTCCTCTGTTTTTCACACAGCGGCTCCCAAATGGCCCCTCCTCCATCTTGGATGATGGAGAGATTGACAGACAGCGAGAGGGAGAGATAGAGAGACAGAGAGCAGAGCTTTCACAGTTAAAAGAAAGACTGGCGCTCATGTGCAGACAGGTGAGTGTTGCACTGCTGCCTACAGAGTGTGCATTTTAAGAAATCGTAGGCACACCCTCAACAAGGCAAGTTGATTCAAAAGGAATCCAAATTCTATCCAAAGAGAGAATGCAATCCCATAATGCAGGGGTGCCCAACCTTCCCCAACATACTGGTCTGGAAGTTTCTAGGAATGCTGAGAACTCTTGATTTTCCGGTTCAGGTGTGTTTAATTGGGGTTGGAGCTAAACTCTGCAGGAACGTGCAGGATTGGACACCCCTGCCTTAATCCACTGCAACAAGCTGAAAAATATAGTGAAAAATAAATTCAAGATGGCAATATATATATTGTATTTCAAGTACATATTTCATTTAAAAAGGATAAAAATAATTAATAAAATAGTGTTCCTTTTAAAATGTATTATTTTAGCTATTTTGCCTATACATGTACACTACTGTTCAAAAGTTTAGAGTTGGTAAGATGTTTTTAATGGTTTTGAAAGAAGTATTTTATGCTCACCAGTACTGCATTTTTTGAAAATGAAAAATAAAATAAAATGCTGTAACAACAATAATATTGTCAAATATTATTACTGAAATAATAGTCATTTTAAATATGTTCTACTTTAATAAATTTTAAGATTAATTCCTGATGCAAAGCTGAATTTTCGGCAGTCATTATACTCCAGTCTTCGGTGTCATGTTGTCCTTCAGAAATCATTATAATATGCCAAGTTGGTGCTCGAGACACATTTCTTATTACTATCAATGTTGTTAACAGTTTCTTCTTAATACTTTTGTGGTAACAGTTTATTTTAAGGACCAATTCTCACTATTAACTAGCTGCTTATTAGCATGCATATTACCAGCATACTGGCCATTTATTAGTGCTTATAAAACACATATTAATGCCTTATTCTGCATGACTATATTTTAGATCCCTTAATCCTACTCTATACATGAACTTTAAAACTACCTTACTAACTATTAATAAGCGGCAAATTAGCAGCTTAAATAAAGGGACAGTTCACCCAGAAATGAAAATCCTGTCATTAAAGGTGCCGTTGGAGATCTCGGAAAATGCTAACTTTAGCCTGATAGCACTGAAAGCGAATGTCCCACCCTCCCTGCAATCGCCGTCCAAA
>JAFVLL020025014.1:0-12779 GCA_021397915.2 Tor tambroides | reverse complement strand
TGAATTTGCCACAGGTTAACTTCACTCAAAGTGTAGTAACATCTACAAGCAATATGAATGCTCCTGAGCTAAATTTCAACTGTCCCAGATAAGGGTATGAATACTTATGCAATAGAATCATTTAAGTTTTCTATTTTTAATAAATTTGCAAAGATGTTAAAAACCTGTCTTTTGCTTTGTCATTATGGTGTATGAAGTGTAGATTGACGTGGAAAAAAAAAGTAATTTAAAGCAGTTTAACATAAGGCAGCAACATAACAAAATGTGAAAAAAAATGAAGGGGTATGTATGAATACTTCCGCAAGGCACTGTATTGTTGATATGATCTTCATTCAGTTTCACCCCAGTTTTTCACAATTCACTCTATTGGGGAGGCAACTCCCGGTTTGTTAGTCTGAAGACATCACTGTGTATCAACAACAGATGAAGCCACTTGGACAAGCTTGCAAGCATTTTTAGTTAATATTTTCTAAGAGAAACCTGGATGTGTGGCTTTGATTTATACAAACTTATTCCTGTTCATGTTGACGGCAAAGTGATTTTGCATAACGCGGTCACCAATTCACACAGCATCTCTCGGGGGGAAATTTCCTCAAAGAACTCAAATAGACCTCAGTCTGGCTGTCGAACAATGACATAGCCTTTAACGCACATAAACACACACACACACCAGAGAGATGTCACACAAACACTCTCTAGAATGAAGGTTTAGGGTTTCACTGTGGATAAGAGCAGATTAAAACGGGCAGCACGGTGTGTGTGTGTGTGTGCATAATACAGTGGATAAACAAGAGGTGAACAAACCTAAAGCTAGAAACTGCCTTTCTTTTTCGATATATCGAAGTGTGTGAATGTGTCTACCTTGCACCCACTGCTGTTCATTTTATCAATGGTTCTCCTGAGTGCCGCGTTGCAGGGTTCAATCAGCTCCACTTGCGTCCTGACATTGGACTCCGTATACGGGCCCACCAGAAAGTAGTTCTCGCCCCATTCCTCGCAGGTCAGACGTGCCTTGGTCTGGATCACAGTGTAAATGCCACCAACTGCCACAAAACGAGAGTAGTTAGTTAACCTTTAACAGATTTTTAGGTCCAGGAAAGAGAAGGCCACCCAACCCTTTGATCTCAATACTATCGACAGGTCCCCTTGACCCCTTGACCTTTATCTAATCTAGCTGTCAATAATATAAGATATTCACAGAGAGCAGCAAATACCAACACCAGAGTCACATGACTCTTGCACCCTTGAGTATGTGGATAGTTACTGTGAACGCTCGGCAGCTGAGTCATGTGGCGTATAGGTTTTTGTGTTGTGACAACAACAGTATCTGGTTTCTCCTTTCCAAAACTGCAGATGATTGTAGAATGGGTTCAACCTAATAACTCTCATAAAGTCCAAAATGCTTTTTATACATTTTAGTGTTGGTTAATACATTACATCATATCAAATACCTCTTGTCTCAAATATTTTCTGAATATATTAACACTTTCTATGGAGAATTCAACAGGCTATAAAATGCAGTATGGATTGCTTACTAGTCCAGTCCTGGTTACTGAAGCTTAAACCTTTAACCTTTCATGAAACAAAAGATAAGCTGCAAACAGTCATATATTTTAACTCTTAAACTCTTTATCTCCCACTTGGTGCTCAATTCTAACAGAGAGCAAAAAAATAGCAGTTTTAAAAATTGTATTAGTTCAGAAGAATAAACTGGACATATCCTTTCAATACATTCTTATACAGTATTCTTCCTATAGTCCTATTTGTTTTCTGTGCACAAAGAGTAAATGGGCATCAGGTGGTTTAAGGTATCAGGACCATGTTCAAATAGTATCTTTTTTATAGTATCATACTATAGTTCAACTACAGTATGACTCTTGACATGCCAATATGACAATGCTATAAATATCTTAAAACTAAATTTACACTACTGCTCAAAAGTTCAGGATCAGTAAGATTTTTTAAAGGAAATTAATACTTTTATTCATCAAGACAACATTAAATTGATCAAAAGTGAATATAAAGACGTTTATAATGTTAGAAAAGATTTCTAGTTCAAATAAACTGAACTTTATATTCAAAGAATCCTCGTTGATTTTTTTGTGGGGAAAAAAAATCCATGTTTCTACAAAAATATATACAACTGTTTTCAACATTGATAATAATAATAAATGTTTCTTGATCAGCAAATCAGCATATTAGAATGATTTCTGAAGGATCATGTGACACTGAAGACTGGAGTAATGATGCTGAAAATTCGGCTTTGCATCACAGGAATAAATGACATTTTAAAATATATTAAAACAGAAATCAGTTATTTTAAATTGTAATGACATTTCTCAGTATTACTATTTTGAACCAATTAAATGCAGCCTCTGTAAAAATAAGATACTTCTTTGAAAAACATTTAAAAATACCGACCCCAAACTTGAATGTTAGTGTAGATCTTTGAAGGTAATGTCTACGATGACACATTAGCAATGAAACCTAATATCCAAGAAAAGAAACATGCACACCTTTATTAGCGACCTCCCATGCGATCTCGAATAGGACTGCATCCTCCCGATCGAACTCTTCGTCCCAATCCTCCAGGCCAGACAGGGAGGTGACCGACAAACTGCGTGCCAGTGGCATGCTGAATAAAATACTGCAACGGTAATAACAATCATTCTGTCCATGTTTTTAGATTAACAGTCTCATTTGTATTGAACTCCTGACATTTAAACTAATATGTAGCTCGTATCCATCATACAAGTGTGAACCTTATATGATGTGCCACTGCCAAAAGCCGTCTACATCAGTATATGACCTTCAAGCAAGCACCACACACACACTTCCTCATTCTCTCTTGATACAAAATTATATCAACAGCAATTCATCAGAATGACTCATCTTCCAACACTGCTCATTGGCTCTTCTTCTCTCGGATTTGCACACACAAACACATTAGAAAAAGCTTCTTTAGAACTATGAGCAAGTGAATGTTCAAATCACATCATAAGTTCAGATGTCTACGAACACATTGTGACATTGTGCCTTAACCTCAAGTCTAGGCATGACCTTTTTACATCACAACACTATGTAATCATTCAGACCATCACTTACAACATACCTTGAGCAACATGAGGCCTGTTTTACGAGAAAGACAGAAAGTGATTGAGAGATGAGGCTTATGGTCCCTAGTATAAACCCAGAGAGGCTTCATGAATGACATAACGGTACTTTAAGGTCCTCCATACAACATAAACACACCTTCACGCAGTAGCTACATGGATTATGAAGCCCCTATGTAGTGTGCTTGAGTATTAGTGAAGTGTCATTCATGACTGAGACGCAATTTATAACTGTCTCTCTCTCTCTCACTCAGACGCAGACAAGCGTGCGTGCGTACGTGCACTCTGACCACACAGGAACAGTCAAACGCAGAACGTCACATTCACCATTCACACATTCAGCAAGTAAAGCGTTTCGAGGATATAAATATGAAAGTGCATAAAATACACGGGTGCACACGATCAAAAAAGTCGCAAGCTCGACTCTCTGCAGGACTGAGTAAGGACGAACTGGGTTTCAAAGTGGGTTTGACGCGGGTAATCGAGGAGCACCGCGCGTGACAGGAATCACGAGCTTTGCAGATGGATGGTAACGTTAAAACACACGGACATGTAATTTCAGACTGACGACAACACAAAAGCAGTAAGTTATGCACTCACCCTGCGGCAGCGTCTTTTCCTCGTTCAGCGGCGCAAGCCTCACATCTGCTGGAATCAATCAGCAGGATGATCTGACAGTGGGCGGGGTTTCCTGCGCACATTTTCCTTTTATTATAGGACAATTTGGCTGTCTGTCAGGGTGACAGCTCGCACGCGACAAGGTACGTCATATAGTGTGGTCGTGTCTTATCTGAAGCTGTCTCCTCCTCCTTGATCTCTCGGTAAAATAAGGAGCAGCCCTTCCTCCTCAGCGCTCACTTCCCCAAAGAGATAGGCGTTTACCTGTATGAAAAATTTGATTGGCTAAACAGAACGTTGGGGGAAAAAAATTGGGGGAAAAAAATTGCATCCCTGCTATTTTCCTCTGGCAACTCGCAGGGAAAGTTGCGTTTTGTGAGCATTTTCAGCTGTACACCCTCAGAAACCAACTACTTCTTTGATCAGTATAATCAAAGATATGCATGTACAGTATATATTACAGATTTTTTGGTTCTAATGTCTTGATAAAGTGTTTATTTTATGTTATAGACATATGTTCTACTATTTTTCTACTGTTCTATTACTTTTCTTATTTTATTTATTATTTATTGTTAATTTTTTATTTTAATATTGTATATTTCTTTTCTTGCAATTACTTGATTTGTGTATAAGGCTTTGGCAATATTGTATGTAAACACAAGCATGCAAGTAAAGTAGGCTACTTTAAAATTTAAATTGAAAGGGCAGTGTGGGTATTTGCAGCATTATGTTGCAGATAATGCAATAACAGATCATAAATGCATGAGTAAATGTTAATAAAATACTTGTATTATTATTATTATTATTATTTTATGTTGTTATTGTTATTTTTATTAGCATGACTGATAGATCATTTTATTTTTTCTCTCCCTGTGACAACAATTAATGTATGCTTTGGCAATATTGTATGTAAATCAGTCATGTTAAATAAAGTACTTTGGCTTAAAATGACTTGCATAGTATTATAAAGATGTAAAGTAAATATTTTATTGATTATTATTTATGACATGTTATTTAACTATTATTCTTTATAAAATGGAATTTAATATTCAACCATTTCATGTTCAGGTATAACAGCAGCGTCAAGTACTCCAATAAATATCCAGATAAAAATGGGGAAAAGTACAAAGAACTATTTGGCTATAATTAAATTGTACGGTCTATTTTGTTATAATTCTGACACACATTGGAGTATCTTTATTATTATTAAAATATTCTTTCTAATCGCTCGTCTCGTCTCACGACCCTCTCAACATGGCAGTTATTGTCGTCCATATACAAGCGATTCACTTCCTATATTTCGACCAATTGAAATCCTTCGTGGACCCTACGCAATTTTACCGGGAAAACGGATGTTGCTCAGGTCCGATGGCAACTGATATTCAACACTGTGAAGTGGCGGGAGATTTGTGAAGTACATATGTGGCGCAATAGCGATCGAGCTGGAATAAAAGGTGAATTTGCTCAGTGGATAGAGTTCACATTAATATATTCGACTGCCTGATGCAGCTCGTTTTGTGATGTAGCATGAGTTTGCTGCCTCTCTTTGTTGTTTTGCGTGTTGCTAACATGTTCTGCTAAGTTTCTTGTTTGTCCAGTTCGCCTAGTGTAGCATTTAATAATCCGCAATGTAAATATTATGAGTTTAAATCTTGTTTATGCGATCTTACTGTTGTTGAGTAAATGTTTAATTTGATTTCTGAATTACCAGTCAAGAATAATTATAGTTAAAAGAATATTTGTTTGCAAAAGTTAAATAACCTGTACGCACGCTGTGTATGTTGCTTGTTAAACGGAATATTTCTGATTATGCACAATACTTTACAACATCACTGGGTCAATGATGCTGACTTAAGTCAACCAGATCATCAATAACAATAGCTTCTAAATCTAAGTAGGTCTCTAGTGAAAGACTACGTTTTGCAAATCACTGTTGTTTTATACGTCACGTGTCTGTCAAACTCCAGAAACCTATGAAGAAACAATTAAGCAGCTTATTTTGAAAGACTCGTTTACTAATTTGTACGCCTGCTTCCTTAACCACGCCCCTTTTATGCAAATGACGTTGAAGTGTCACGCGCTCTATTTTAAAGTTAAACTTTAAAGGTGTTTTGACGTTATTCTTTATTTTTGAGAGGTTTAATCATGTGATGTGCACTATATCTTCACTTTATTATATTCCTTTATAAATACTTTGTTACGCATACTGTGTTCAGCACATACTCAGTTGGCGAGCTAGAAGTGACTGTTTTTAAGTGTTTGATTTGCTCATAAAAAGCTGACATTGTTTTTGCATGGCTGCTTTAGAATGGAGTTTAAAAGGCGCAATGGAGGCCCTGCAATGGGCGGGGCTTCACAGGCCAAGAAGGGGAAAATGAGCACCGAATGGGAGGATAGTCCCTTCCAGTTTGAAGAGGAACTCGCTCTATTTGATGAAATTGAAATGGAGGCGGAGTCAGGGGAGGGGCAAGCAGGTCATGATGTCATTCCTGTGGGTAAGTACATTTTATAAGTTTGTTTGTCATTAATTAAATTGTACTTATTGTTATAAACAAAAAATTATTTGTCTAAAAAAATAACTACACTCTAACCTATACATACATTAAATAAAAAGACAGACGTGTTGGTTTTCAACATGATCTACCCTCTTTTGCATAGGTGACTTATTCTCTGCTGATCTTAACCCACGTTGGAAACGACCTCATGCACCTCCTCTTCAACCAAACTCAGACACACTAATTTTCCAGCAGATAGATCTGGATTACTACTTGGGTGAGACACACGTGTGCTGTCACAAATACACAGATAAAAAAACATAATTTTATCCAGATCTTTCCCTCAATGTGTTATTGTCTGGTGTTTAGGATCTGCGGTAGCGGGAATGCCCGGGCAGGTACAGGGCAAAGTGCCCATAGTGCGCATGTTTGGTGTGACGGACAGTGGAAATAGCGTGTGCTGCCATGTTCATGGATTTGCCCCATATTTCTATGTTCCCGCCCCCAACGGTGAGCTGCCGATTACTCAGTGTCACTGAGATGTATTAAACACATCTTTCGTGATTTCACGTTATGTCTGTGTTTTTCTCAGGTTTTACAAATGCCCACTTGGCTGAGTTTCAGAGAGAGCTGAACTCTGCTGTTTTAAAGGATATGCGGTCCAATAAAGACAATATAGCAGTCACTGTGCTGGCAGTGGACATCACCAAGAAGGAAAGTAAGTTCCATTCAAAAGTTTGAGGTCGTTAAGATTTTTTTAATTCTGGAAAAATGATAATATTGTGATTATATTATTAGAATTTTCTTCAGTATCACAGGATCCTTCAGAAATCATTCTAATATGCTGATTTGGTGCTCAAGAAACATTTCTGATTATTATCAATGTTGAAAAAAAGTTATGACGCTTAATATTTTTTGGAGAAACCATGATACTTTTTCATAATTCTTTAATGAATAGAAAGTTCAAAAGAACAGCATTTATTTGAAATAGAAAGCTTTTGTAACATTATAAATGTCTTTACTGTCACTTTTGATCAGTTTAATGCAGCCTTTTGAATAAAAGTATAATTTCTTTAATAATTCATTTTTTAAAATATCTTTCTTTCAAATGAACAATCTTACTGAGTCCAGCTTTTTTAACAATATTGCAAGTAGAACTGTTTTTGTGATGCGTTATAGCTGACTGACTTTTCCCTAATTGTGCTAAGGTATGTATCACTACCATGGAAATAAACCTCATGACTTCCTGCGCATCACCATGGCAATGCCGCGTCTGATTGCCCCTGCGAAGCGTCTTCTTGAGCAGGGCTTTAAATTTGCTAACTTCGCCACCCAGAGCTACCAGGCCTATGAAGCCAACATTGACTTTGAGATCAGGTGTGTGTTTGTGTGTACTCAGTTCTCAGTTTCTGAAACTGGTGATGTTTTGTGGACATTGTTTGCTCGACCCGATAAAGCATGTGAGATCTGATGGCAGGTTCATGGTGGACAGTGATGTAGTTGGTTGCTGCTGGATTGAGCTTCCTAAAGGGAAGTACAGGCTGAGGGAGGAGAGAAGTGAAGGACAGACAGACTCAAAATATACAGGAAAGGTAAAAACATTAAAAAAACAGTCAATTAAGGCATTAGAACAATGTATTGAATTGTCGAACTCATCTAGTGCATCTTTAATGTATTTCTCTCTCAGGTGTCCCTGTGTCAGTATGAGGTGGATGTGGCATGGAATCACTTGGTCAGTCATCCAGCTGAAGGAGAGTGGCAGAGGATCGCTCCACTCAGAGTCCTGAGCTTTGATATTGAGTGTGCTGGCAGAAAAGGTGTTTTTGTTTGTTTAGGCTTGTTTAGTTCAGCTTATTCTACGTTTGATGCGTTGGTTTCAGTGGTAGCCCATAAAACCATGTGGTACAAAGTTTTGACTCTGACACACTGATTGTGTTGGACCTCAGTATTTTTGGTGGAAATTTTCGTGTCAGCATCATCACTCTTTAGCAATCCACAAGTTCAAATTTTCATTGTTAAAATATAATTTTTAACAATCAGATATGTTTTTTATATTTAAATAGAAGAACATTTTAAATGTTTTTATGGAAACACTTTAGTATAGGGACCAATTCTCACTATTAACTAGTTGCTCATTAGCATGCCTATTAATAACATATTGCCTGTTTATTAGTACTTATAAAGCACATATTCTGCATGAATTTATTCTACATCCCTAATCCTACCCAATACCTGAACTTAACAACTACCGTACTGACTATTAATAAGCACCAAATTAGTAGTTTATGTAGGCAAAAGTTGTAGTTAATTGTTTGTTAATAGCGAGAATTGGACCTTAAAATAAAGTGTGACCGGTTTTATTGTTAAATTATTTTAAAAAATTTACAATTACTTTTCCCCCCCCAAATCAAATAATCTAAAAGCTAATTTTATACCATTGAAAATTTTATACCATTAATTTAAAGTTTCCACCAAACTACATTTCTACCGAATTGGGTTTTATCACTTCTTTTGAATTTTTTTAAATGCATGTCAATCCATTTGTCAATGTAACACATTATCAAACAAACTAAACTAACTAACATTAAGAAGTAACTTAGTTCTATGTAGTAAGTAGTAGCCACAATGTGCCACTTGTGTGCTTGTGCTTTTGTGCTATATCCTGCTGTAAGTAACTGAACTGTTTGTGTGTCACAGGTGTGTTTCCGGAGCCTGAGATCGACCCTGTGATTCAGATCGCCTCTATGGTGCAGCGTCAGGGAGAGAAGGAGCCGTTTATCCGGACGGTCTTCACCTTACAGAGCTGTGCCAGTATAGTGGGCTCCCAGATTCTCTGCTTTACTCAGGAGAAACTGCTACTGCAGGTACATACTCAAAGATTCTCGCAACTATACTTACACTGAAATGCTAACGTGTACATTTAGATTTGAAAGAAAATGCACATTGTGCAATAATAGTAATGCATATGTGTGATTATCTCAGAGTTGGGCTGAATTTGTGAGAACAGTGGATCCTGATATCATCACTGGCTACAATATCCAGAACTTTGACTTTCCATACCTCCTCAACAGAGCTGCAACCTTAAAGGTAACTTGTTTTTACACCAAGATTGATTGATTTTTGTCTTTTGTGATGGGAATCGAACAGAAACCCATTGGGATTAGTGGATGCACACGTCGAAAGGCTTTATTTTATAATTCAGGCAGGTGAATGGTATTGTGAGCCACACGTTTCTCTACATAGGTGAATTTGTTTCCGTATCTGGGCCGTGTGCGGGGCATTAAATCGGTCCTGAAAGACTCTAGCTTCCAGAGCAAGCAGATGGGCCGCAGAGAGAACAAAACCGTTAATATGGAGGGACGTGTGCAGTTTGACCTACTACAGGTACACACGCTTAAACTCTCAAATTGTGGCATCATGACTGCACATGCTGTGACTCATCATGTTTTTTCTGTGTTGTAGGTGTTGCTGAGGGATTATAAACTGCGCTCTTACACACTAAACGCCGTCAGTTTCCATTTTCTGCAGGAGCAGAAGGAGGATGTGCAGCATTCTATCATCACAGACCTACAGGTGCAGCCAATCAGATCTCTGTCCTATTCTTATAGCCAATCCGATCCCTCAACTCCATCTAAAGCAGTAAATCTAAAAAAAAAAAAAAAATTTTTTCGATTAGAATGGGAATGAGCAGACCCGCAGGCGTTTGGCTGTGTACTGTCTGAAGGATGCCTATCTGCCCCTGCGCTTGCTGCAGAAGTTAATGTGTGTCATTAATTACATGGAAATGGCCAGAGTTACTGGGGTGCCCCTGACCTACCTGCTCTCTCGTGGACAGCAGATTAAAGTGGTTTCACAGCTCCTGAGACAGGTCTGCGCATGTCTCTTTGTAAGATATGTTAATATAACAAACCTAGCAAAACATCATGCTTAAATGTATTTTCAATGGCTTATTTATAGGCTATGAAGCAGGATCTGGTGATGCCAGTGGTGAGGACAGAGGGTGGGGAGGACTACACTGGAGCCACTGTCATAGAACCAGAGAAAGGGTTTGTACCCGCTTCCATTGTGATCATATATTCATTCTTAATTAATATATGTATATGTAAATCACATATCTTGAGTACTAAATCTACAGTTCAAAAGTTTGGTGTCTGGAAACGGATAAAAAGTGACAGACATAAAAAGACATTTATGAAGTTATGAAACATTTGTATGTTGAAGTTTCTGTTCATCAAAAAACCTGAAATATGTATCACCGTTTCCACAAAAATATTAATTAGCACAACTGTTTTAAAGTGCCCCTATTATGGGTAATGAAAAGTTCGTATTTTGGTTTTGGGAGTCCCCAACAACAGGTTGACATTCATGCAAGGTCAAAAAACACTTTCATTGTCTTATAATATGCATTTATTTTTACCTTACTTGCTCAATGACTCCCAAACGATTCGCTCAACGATTCATTTTTCCAAACCCCTCCTTTGCGTGACGCTAATCTGCAGTGATTGGTCTCGTTTTCATTTCATCATGTCTGTAATGCCTGATAAAGCAGCATTTGTGAGCTCAGTGCTGCTTTGTCTACAGCGTTACTGGGGAAACCTCTATTTTTGCCGCTGTAAAAGCGGCACCTAGTGGCAAAGAATGAAATTGCATTTTCATTCAGACCAACACGAAGTGTTGCCAACTTCTTCCAATGGAAAGTAGCTAAAGGCCGCTTGAAAAGTCGCTAAATGTCACTAGATGACCTCATACACTAATTAGCATATTCATGACGTCAGTGTGTCATATTCTCTGTGCTCATGTACTGTATTTTAATGCAGCCAAATTCTCAATAGAATTGTATTCATTGATATATTTTACTGTTTCCGTTGTCAGAAAACAGGATGAATATGAAATAGTGACTGAATATCTATTTTAACTGAAAGCACTGCTCCTCCTGCTTGGTTTGTCCAAGAAGTCGCTAGATTTGTCGCTAGTCGCTTTTTTGGAAAAAAGTCGCTAAGGGGGTCTGAAAAGTCACTAAATCTAGCGACAAAGTCGCTAAGTTGGCAACACTGCGTGAAAAGACCAACAAGTGGGTGAGCAATATGCTAATGTTTCATCTTGATGTCAACATGAAACGGCTTGGGACTCGTTTTAAAAACGACTCGTTTCAATGATTCAGAGTTGACTTCTTTTTTTGAGAGAGAGACGGTAAATTTATACACAGTGCACTTTCAGATTTAAAACTTTGCAGGATGTTTTCATTCACTTAGAGCTGTGTTACACACTGCATGAATGGTCATTTTCAAAAATCCATAATAGGGGCACTTTAAACATAATAAAAATGTGTTTCTTGAGCAGCAAATCAACATATTAGAATGATTTCTGAAGGATCATGTAACACTGAAGACTGGAGTAATGATGCTGAAAATTCAGCTGTACCATGATGACAAGAATAAATTACATTTCAAAATATTAATATACAATCATGTAGAATCACCATATTCTAATAATCTTTTACAATATTACTGTTTTAGCCTTGGTGAGCATAAGAGATTTCTTTCAAAAACACACAAAAAAAATCTTTCCAATCTCAATTTTTAACTGTGCTGTCAATAAATAAAAGTGCTAAAGAGAGATTTATTTATTC
Organism: Tor tambroides; assembly: GCA_021397915.2. NCBI lineage: Eukaryota > Metazoa > Chordata > Actinopteri > Cypriniformes > Cyprinidae > Tor > Tor tambroides. The sequence continues at coordinate 924 of JAFVLL020025014.1, read as the reverse complement.
CAAAAACCTTCTAGTGGGTGACAACAGATTCTTGCAGTCTTTTCATTCTGAGAGTTAATAAAAAAAAATTTACCTTAACTAATATTTTGTGTATTATGTAATGTTTTGGGAATGCAATAATGAGGTGGGAAAGCTGAAGCAACATTTAGGTTTTGCAGATGATATGCTTAGTAGATGATTCACCAATGTGAAAACTGTGTGTGTTTACAGGTATTACAGTGTTCCTATAACGACTCTGGATTTCTCCTCACTGTATCCCTCCATCATGATGGCTCATAATTTATGTTACACCACACTCCTGCAGAAAAGCCAGGTGGACAACCTCGGGTGAGAGGAGTGTGTGTTATGTAAAGTATTGAAGTGATACTTTCTTCAAATTGCCATTAACTTATATATGAATTATTATTATTATTATTATTATTATTATATATGTTTGTTTTTTTTTGCTTTTTAATTTCTATATATATCGTGTGTGTGCATGTGCCTGTTTTTAGTCTGGCTCCAGAAGATTTCATCAAGACCCCGACAGGTGATCTGTTTGTGAAGAGCTCTGTGAGGAAGGGCCTTCTCCCTGAGATCCTGGAAAACCTGCTGAGTGCCAGGAAAAGGTTAGTTCAACAATTTAAAGAAATGGCGATAGTTAAATAAACTATTCACTAGGGCTGTGCAATTAATCGAAATTCAGTTTCGATTTCGATTTAGGCCTCCAACGATTATGAAAACACAGTAATCGAGATAAAACGATTATTGCGCCCCCTTCCCAGCGGTGCACTTTCGTTCCTCCATAAAAGCCCAATTTCGCGTGCTAATCAGTAAAATCATGTAACGCGACTTTTGCAAAACGGGACGTGCTTGATTTATTTAATTTGATTAGATTTATTCATGTTTTTAAAAGCGTGAAAGAGAACTTGCGCTTCCTCAGGA
>JAFVLL020025012.1:0-14379 GCA_021397915.2 Tor tambroides | reverse complement strand
ATGAAAAGATCAAACAGATTCATAATTCCTGATTCTGATGTGTTTTATCTCCATCAGATTCCCATCAGCTCACTCTGGATCTGAACACAGTGAATGAATACCTCCGTCTGTCTGAGAGAAACAGAGAGATTACTTACACTGGCACAGATCAGTTGTATCCTGATCATCCAGACAGATTTGATCATTGGTTTCAGGTGTTGTGTAAAGAGAGTGTGAGTGGACGCTGTTACTGGGAGCTGGAGTACATTGGACGTGTGTTTATATCAGTGTCATATAAGAGCATCAGCAGGAAGGGACCCGGTGATGAGTGTGGGTTTGGAAATAATGATCAGTCCTGGAGTTTGATCTCCTTTCCCTCCAGATACTCAATCAGACACAATAACAGAGAGCATCGTCTCCCTGTGAAGCCCATCAGCAGTAGAATAGGAGTGTTTGTGGATCACAGTGCAGGAACTCTGTCCTTCTACAGCGTCTCTGACACAATGAGCCTCATCCACACAGTCCAGACCACATTCACTCAGCCGCTCTATCCTGGGTTTAATGTTCTTAATGTCAGATCTTCAGTGAAACTGTGTTGATGAATCAGAATAGATTGACAAGAGATTCTACCCATAATGCTGAGCCGTATGATGAATCCAGTAACAGTAAGATGTTACAGAGTCTCTTCTTTTCTCTTCATGACATTAATACTGCAGCTGAACTTCTGTCCGTGAAATAACATCAGAATAAATGTGTCTAATAAATCCTCATATAGACAGTAAGATCAGTGTGTGAGTCCTGTTTAGTAACCATGTGTTTCTGTGCTTTTCTCTATTTGTGTTGATTGAAATCAGTCATTTAGTTTTTAATGTAATCTCACATCAATCATTTCTATTATTACTATTAAAATTACCTTTCAATTCAAATGATCACACAGTCAATAAATCATTTTCATTATTCACCTTATGTAGCACCAGCCCTTTTCTGTGTTTTGTGTTTTTGTCTTCCGGTGTCTTTTGTCTTCACGTTATAGCTTGTTTATAGTTTAAATCTATTAAAGATCAAAATACTGTGTATGTATATGTATGTGTGTGTGTGTGTGTGTGTGTGTACTAGGATGGGTTAAATTCAGAGCACAAATTCCGAGTATAGGTTACCATACTTTGCTGAAACATACAAATATTGAATTGCAAATGCTAAAATGCATTATTGCATATAATCTTAATTTTTCATGTGTGGTTGACCTGGTAAATATGCAATTTAAAATATGAAATTTGGCCACACTGTTATTACTTGATATGCCATGCATTAGATATCGGGCCAAAACATAATACAAAAGTTTTCTAGATTTTTTGATGCACTCTAATATAATATATAAATAGCTTACTCTGTTGGCGACCTGTCTCGGACAGAATCTTCTCCACACGGCTGCAAGGCACGCATGTGAAGCTGACTGCGAGTGGGTCGATCAGAAAGGGACAGAGGCACAAGAAGCCGCAAATCGAAGCGATACATGCATTCGTTCGAGAGTTTACTAGCTCCCCATCTGAAAGCAGCGCACCAATCAAAGATCAGAATGACAGAGCCCTTCCTACTCAAGAAGAACGTGAGCGTCTGTGGATTGAGCACTTAAAGGGAGTCCAAAACCAGCCAGCACCAACCACAGCATTCGATCCCAGCCTCCTCCAACCAATAAACTTTGACACAATGACAGCAGCGGAAACAAAAAATGCGATCTGGGCACTCAAGAATAGCAAGGATGCAGGCCTGGACGAGATCCTGCCTGAACTACTCAAATCTGGCGACCATCTTGTTGACAACCTGACGGACCTTCTCAATGTTTATTTAGGTCTGGTTTTTAGGTATATTTACTCCGATGTTTAGGGTTATTATCCTGCTACATCCCCCAGCTTCTTCTGAGCTTCAGCTTGCAGACAGCCACCTTGAGATTATCCTGTAGGATATCCTGATAAACTGGAGAATTCTTTTTCCCTCCACAATGGCAAGCACTCCAGGTTCAGAGGCAGCAAACAACCCCATATCATGATGTTCCCTTCACCTTACTTCACTGTAGGGATGATGTTTTCATGTTGGTACGCTGTTTTCTTTTTACACCATACACAGCGCTACATGTTGAAATCAAATCAAATAAAAATTTGATTATAAAGCTCCTTAAAAAACACAGTGTACCAAAGTGCTGTATAATTACATAAAACACAACAAAATACAAATATAAAGATAATAAAAATACAGCAAGAGCAAATAAAATACAATAAAATAAACTAATATAAATGCATCTAAACTGAACCAATAGTCCTCACAAAGCAGCAAAGGCCTCATCAAATAAATATGTCTTAAGATGGGTTTTAAACATGTTTACAAAGGTAGATGATCTGATAGATATTGGTAGAGCATTCCACAACTTTGGGGCAGCCAATGAAAAAGCACGATCAACTTTGGTTTTTAGATCTTAGAAATAGCATTACAATAATTAAGACGTGAAGAAATAAAAGCATGAATTACTTTCTCCATGTCACTGAAAGAGAGTTTAGTGATATAGTCGATATTCTCGAGTTTAGTGATATTTTGCATGGCAGCTGAATTAATTTGTCTGTCAAACTTTAACTCTGTGTCAAAAATAAAACCCAAATTATTAACATAAGTATGCAAATTGGATGACAAAGGACCTAGACCTTGTGGATATATTTTTTGCATAGATACTGGGACCAAATATAATAATTACTGTCTTTTTCTCATTTAACTGAAGAAAGTTAATATTCATCTATCATTTTACGTCATAGCATTTAAACATTCGAAGAGTTATTTAACACATGTATCATCTCCAGACTTTATAGGCAAACACATCTGGGTGTCATCCGCATAAAAGTGGTATGAAATACTATATTTCTTAAAAATAGAACTAAGAGGAAGCATGTATAATGAAAATAGCACTGGTCCTAAAATGGAACCTTGAGGGACTCCACAGGTAATAGACGCTTTTGATGATGAAAAGCTTCCAATTTTAAAAGAAAAGATTCTATTTTGAAGATAAGAGGCAAAACAACTTAGGGAAGTTCCTTGGATACCCACATGACACTGTAAATATTCAATTAGGATAGTATAGTCCAGGGGTAGGCAACGTCGGTCCTGGGGTGCCGATATCCTGCAGAGTTTAGCTCCAATCCTGAAATAAACCTCACCTGCCTGTAGCCCTAGTAATTCTGAAGACCTTGATTAGCTTGTTCAGGTGTGTTTGATTAGGGTTGGAGTTAAACCCTACAGGACAGCGACACTCCAGGACCGACGTTGCCTACCCCTGGTATAGTCAATCATATCAAATGCTGAGCTAAGATCCAGCAGAACTAAATCAACAGTGCTACCAGTCAATGTTTGATAAAAGGCAATTAACTACCCTAAGAAGGGCTGATTCTGTGCTATGGCCTGATCTAAAATCAGAATGAAATTTGTCAGAGACCCAATTATTTGTTAAAAATTAAGTAAGCTAAATTTTTTTTTACTGTTTTATTTTTTAAATAAAAAATTTTAAAAAACTTCAAAAAACATTTCAAATGCATCTCAGAAAATTAGAATATGGTGAAAAAGTGAAACTTCAAAAAGTGAAACTTTCATATATTTTAGATTCATTACATGTAAAGTAAAGCACTTCAAAAGTTTTTTGTTTTAATTTTGATGATTAGAGCTTACAGCTCATGAAAGTCAAAAATCAGTATCTCAAAATATTAGAATATTTACATTTGAGTTTCAATAAATGACCATCCATACAGTATAAATTCTGGGTATCTCTTTAAAGAAGTTGAACTTTTCTGTTTTGCAAATCCTCTTTTTGATTGATCTTAGGAAATATTCTAATATTTTGAGATACTGGATTTTTGACTTTCATGAGCTGTAAACTCTAATCATCAAAGTTAAAACAAAAAAACTTTTGAAATGTTTTACTTTACATGTAATGAATCTAAAATATATGAAAGTTTCACTTTTTGAAATAAGTTACAAGAAAAAATGAACTTTTTCATGATATTCTAATTTTTTGAGATGCACCTGTATTTGCTATGGATCGGGGCCAACGCTGTACTCTGGTTTTATTACAGCATTTATGGTTTTAAATAAAACCTGTGGACTGTGGGCATTTTGTGCAATTATCCCTGAAAAATATTCTGCTCTTGATGTTTTCACTGCTTTTTCATATTTACTTAGACACTCTCTCAGGACCTCGTAAGATGCCTTCTTAAGATCCTTCTACCATTTCCGTTCCGCTCTCCTGCACACCCATCTGAGCAACCGAGTATTTTCATTGAGCGAAGGCTAGGTATTAGTTTTAAGTTTCCTCAATTAGTATGGAGCAACGTCATCAAGGATATCAGAATAAGCATTATTAAACTGATTAACCAATTCTTCTGGACCCATTAAGATAGACGGAGATTCAACAGTGTCAATCAATCAATGAGCATAGAATACTGATGAAAAATCACTGACTGTATTAGAATTAATCGCACGAGCGTAATAAGCAGTAGGTTTTTGTTTTGGGGGACTACATAAAAGGGTAATATTAAAAACAATAGGGTTTTGGTCAGAAAAATTATGATCAAAGATATGTATATTACACACAGGCATACCCATATAAAGATCCAAATCAAGAGTGTGACCATGCTGATGAGTAGAGCAAGTTATATACTGTGAAATGTCAAACAAGTCAATAATATTTAAAAACTCTCTGGCTAAAGGCTTCGATGGACAGCAAACATGAATGTTAAAATCACCAAGAAGTATAATGTTGTGAAAAGAAGTTACAATCACAGACAAAAAATCGGAAAACTCCTGTATAAAACCTGTTATGTTTGGGAGGTCTACAGGTGCATCTCAATAAATTAGAATGTCGTGGAAAAGTTCATTTATTTCAGTAATTCAACTAAAATTGTGAAACTCGTGTATTAAATAAATTCAATGCACACAGACTGAAGTAAAGTCTTTGGTTCTTTTAATTGTGATGATTTAGGCTCACATTTAACAAAAACCCACCAATTCACTATCTCAACAAATTAGAATACTTCATAAGACCAATAAAAAATTTTTTTAGGGAATTGTTGGCCCTCTGGAAAGTATGTTCATTTACTCTATATGTACTCAATACTTAGTAGGGGTTCCTTTTGCTTTAATTCAGCGTGGCATGGAGGGGATCAGTTTGTGGCACTGCTCAGGTGTAATGGAAGCCCAGGTTGCTTTGATAGCGACCTTCAGGTCATCTGCATTGTTGGGTCTGGTGTCTCTCATCTTCCTCTTGACAATACCACATAGATTCTCTATGGGGTTCAGGTCAGGCAAGTTTGCTGGCCAATCAAGCACAGTAACACCATGGTCATTGAACCAGCTTTTGGTACATTTGGCAGTGTGGGCAGGTGCCAAGTCCTGCTGGAAAATGAAATCAGCATTTCCACAAAGCTTGTCAGCAGAAGGAAGCATGAAGTGCTCTAAAATTTCCTGGTAGATGGCTGCGTTGATTGTGGACTTCAGAAAACACATTGGACCAACACCAGCAGATGACATGGCAGCCCAAATCATCACTGGCTGTGGAAACTTCACACTGGACTTCAAGTAACATGGATTCTGTGCCTCTCCACTCTTCCTCCAGACTCTGGGACCTTGATTTGGCACCTTATGAAATGCAAAATTTACTTTCATCTGAAAAGAGGACTTTGGACCACTGAGCAACAGTCCAGTTCTTTTCTCCACAGCCCAGGTAAGATGCTTCTGACGTTGTCTCTGGTTCAGAAGTGGCTTGGTAGCCTTTCCTGAAGACGTCTGAGCGTGGTGACTCTTGATGCACTGACTCCAGCTTCAGTCCACTCCTTGTGAAGCTCTCACAAGTGCAGTGGAATCGGCTTTGCTTGACAGTATTCTCAAGCTTGCAGTCATCACTGTTGCTTGTGCACCTTTTCCTACCCAAATTCTTCCTTCCAGTCAACTTTGCATTTAATATGCTTTGATACAGCACTCTGTAAACAGCCACACCTCTCAGCAATGACCCTCTGTGACTTACCCTCTTTGTGGAGGGCGTCAATGTTCGTCTTCTGGACCATTGCCAAGTCAGCAGTGTTCCCCATTATTGTGGTTTCAAAGAACAAGTGATACCCAGAATTTATACTGTAGGGATGGTCATTAACAAACTCAAATATAAATATTCTAATATTTTGAGATACTGATTTTTGACTTTCATGAGCTGTAAGCTCTAATCATCAAAATTAAATCAAAAAAACTTTTGAAATGTTTTACTTTACATGCAATGAATCTAAAATATATGAAGGTTTCACTTTTTGAAATAACTTACAAGAAAAAATTAACTTTTTCACGACATTCTAATTTATTGAGATGCACCTGTAGAGAGGTATAATCAATCTCGAGACCCTTAAAAACTTTTAAAACAGATATATTAGGGATAATACATTACTTTGTACATTTTGAAATTTCCCCAATCAGGGAAGATGGAAGATCAGCTAAGAACAAACCATCTTAGTCTGGTTTAATGTTTTTTTGTCTGTCTGTCTGTCTCTCTCTCTCTCTCTCTCTAGCAGATTTATAGTAAGGATAAAGATGTTTACTTTTTGAAAACAGAAAATAGAGAAATAGCCTGTGGCTTTTGAACAGATGACAAACATACTTGCATGTTTTTGCAGACTCATAATGCCTCCAGGAGAGGACTTGCCACATGACTTTCCAAGAAAGTTCATACCTTTTCTTTGGAACGTTTTTAAGGATGTTTTCTGATTATAGGTTATCCTAAGCTGCCGAATCCCTCTTTCAAACATGTTTACCATTCATCATTACATTACTGAAAAGTGATCATAAATCACATTTAACAACCCATCTAGTAGTTACCTCAGGGAGCTATCATTCCACCCTGTAACCACAATCAGCACCATTTACAGAGATCATTCCAACTTTAACACAGACATGAGTTTATTTAGTTTAAAAGTTGTCAGGGTGTTTCTGATTTTTCTGAAGACAGGCAAAACACATTTTTGTCATTTCTGTTATAGGGGACATTTTAACACCGTAATCTTTTACATATTAAACGTATTAAGTAAGCCTCACTGATAAACAAGTAAAGAGCTGAGGTGCCTGTGTTTAGCAGTGCAATTCTTTAATCCTGTCTAAAACAAACTGTGGGACTAAATAAACTACTTAGGCAGAAGCTGACATTTTTAATATTAAAACATATTTACAACCTAACATGCAATCTTCCCTCTGAGGAAAGATAAGATGTTTACCATTTACAGTCTTAATAAAACTGTTTGGCAACATATTCCATCCCATTGAGTGAATTCCACAAAGTTCATTATGGAAGATTGCAAAGGCCCCGGTTCAACAAAGTAGTATGCAAAATTAAATTAAATTAAATTCCTCCTCAGCTATTTGAGTTATTGATGTGAGAATTGTTAATATAATGACAATACAGGTATATTGCATTTCTGTGGCCTTTAGAAAACACTGGTTTGACTAGATTAGGGTTTAAATTGGGCGTTTTGCCTTCTCTTTTTCTGAAATATTGAGAATATCACTTCAGGCAATATAGACCTCATAAACATTCCATAGTCTTTCACGGACCAATGACACCAGGAGCATATTTTTTCTTTGTTCACATTTTACCAAATGCCATCTTGTTTTAAAGAGACAGTGGTTCAAAAGTAGTTCTTCTGCCTTACAGGAAATGGAAAATTAAACCTTTATGTGCAAAAAGAAAGAAGGGCGATCAGATTGCACCGTTTAATGTGGCAAATTCACATTTAAGACCAAACTTTGAAAATACCTTCAAATTCACAGCATGTTAAACCTATATTACAGGTAAATATCTGTGATGAAGGCATCTAATATAATCAAAAGCAGCCCAAATCTTCTTTTAGACTATTTACATATTCTATAATTCATGAATTGACATGTTTTTTTTTTCTTATTTGGTTCTTTATCAAGAATTTTTATATACCCAATGCCTAACAAATATGCCTAGTTATCTATTAGATATAAATAGACAGCATTTCAAAAGACCAGCCTAGTTATCCGTTCTAAAAAAACAATCAAACCTTGGCACATTCCTCATTGTGTTCCTCCATCTAAAGCCATCGGTAAAATAATATTTCCAAAATGTCCATCATGGCAAGCATCTCCATTAATCTGTGCTTAATACTTAACATCACAATCTTCAAATAACTTCACCTTCTTTAGCTTGAAATGCACGTTTACAAATGAAAAGTTATGAAAATAACTCTCCTTGTTCATATTGACCCAGAAACTTGCAGGCATTTCACAACAAGCCTTTGGTTTCTACACTTAAAAAAAGAGGTTCAAATAGTAAACATTGAAATTATACATGCAAAACTGTCTTTTCCAGTCCAAGGATATTTTCCCTTGCATCAATGCCCTCTGGTGGCAGTTCTATCTGTGAAAACGGGGCAGTCCACAGTCATGTGAGGCTGTCTGGTGGAGGGAGGCGTTGTCATCCATGTTCACCGGCTCCTGAGCGTTGCCATTCGTGGGGCCGCAGCGAGGAGTGAGTTTGCGGAGGTAATCCGCATGGACAGGTTTGTGGCATTGTAGCACCCGGATCGCCTCGTCGATTTTGAACCATTTCCGCTTCCGACCTGCAAAACGTGTTATATTTTTAATAGCATCTTGTAACACTGAAAACCAATACAAAACATTTGAATTTACAGTAGTACACTTTTAAAAATAAAGGTTCCTTATTGGCTTATTGGTTCCATGAAGAACATTTAACATCAATGGAACGCTTTCATTTCACATTGGATCCTCTGCAGTGAATGGGTGCCGTCAGAATGAGAGTTCAAACAGCTGATTAAAAACAACACAATTAACCACAAGTAATCCATATGACTCCAGTCCATCTATTAACACCTTGTGAGGTAAAAAGCTCCATGTTTGTAAAAACCAAATCCATCATTAAAACATTTTAACTTCAAACGTTGCTTCCTGTTTATGTCCTCTATCAATAATATTGCTTTCTCCAGTGAAAAAGTAATCTTGTCTGAATAAGCAGAGAAATATGCACAGATCAAGTCAGTGTATTTTGATGTAACCTTCCTCCTTTTCACTGGAGGAAGCATTATTATGGATTATGAATTCATTTTTTGGCTAGTAGCAAAAGTTTAAAGTTAAAATGCCGTAATGATGGATTTGTTTCTTACAAACATGCAGCTTTTCACTTCACAAGACTTTAATTGGAGCCGTGTGGATTACTTGTGGATTATTGTGATGCTTTTATCATCTGTTTGGACTCTCATTCTGACGGCACCCATTGACTTGATGATCGAGTAACGTAATGCTACATTTCTTCAAATCTGTTCTGATGAATAAACAAACTCGTGTACATCTTGGATAGCCTGAGGGCGAGTACCCTTTCAACAAATTAAAATTTTGGGGTGAACTATTCCTTTAAGAAAGAAAGATTCTTGAGAGAAGCCAAACTGGTTCTTCTACTGCACTGCTACAAATCCCCCTTTTGGAACCTTTATTTTGAAGAGTGTAATTACATTTTGTCCATTGCCTGAGGTGACTGAAAATTAATTTTGTTCTCACGAGAGTTTCATTTACTTCTAACACACTGTTATTAACTACACTTGCTGCTTGGGTTTAAAAATGTATAGCTTTATTTTAAATACGGTACAAAAGGTCAACTTCACTGTGAACTTGTCAGACGTTTGGCTGCCCAACCATCTGGCTGACAAACATTCCACTGTATTTATAGTCCTGAAAACAGTCTCTCACAAAGTGCTGAAACTTAAACATTCACCTTAAGCACTTTTAAACATGTCATATATGCAGGAAGGTTAAAGGTCATTACTTCTGACAATCAGACTACTGACCTTTTTTGCATTTGCTGCTCAGCTCTGTGTCGAGTAAACCCGTTTCCTCTCTGTGTATTGAGGTTATGATGCCCTATTTGGCAGCTGAAACTATGGTACAAGCAGAGCGAGGCCAGTGATAGGGGAGTGTAGTGACGCTAACTGGAAAACAACTGTGCCCCTGCTAACAGCACGCCTCCCTATGAACAAACTTCAGTCTATTTATACGGCTGCTGGGAGTGAAGGATTACCTTTTTATTCTTTCCTCGCCATCTACAAATAGTGCAAGTTTTGAATTGCGCTGTCTGTGGGCAAATGTTATTATTGTGTATCCTTCCTGACAACAAAAATTCAGTAACTAAAAGGTTTTATGTGCCTAATCCACATGCCTGCTCTTTATCCGTAATAGCTTTGTAAAATAGTTATATAAATCCCCATATTTGCAGCTGCTTACAGATCAGCAGTTGTGTCTTAGGAAAAGAAATGAGCTGGTTATGATAAGCTTGTCTAAAACGATTTAAAGTCTGTCCTGTTAGCAGACTAAGCTGTTTGCACACAAATAAAGTCCCCTATTGATTTACTGCAGACATGGGAAGAGGTTACTTTGGTAAAGTTACAAGTGAGCTTCTCTAGAGGACTCAATTACCATAAAGTAGTCAATGGCTGAGATCCCACAACTTAATTAGTAAAAATGGCTTTCAAACATGTCACACTGCTGTCATACCTTGATAAAATTCTTTCTTTCCTCTGAGTATTTAAACCGAATCTACAGCGTGAAACACAGCACAATCAGTGAAGTCTGATTCGGAGTCAATGACTTCTTTGAGTCATTTCTTTTTAGTGAATCATATAGTGCAACCAGTGCAATCTGATTCACAAGCGAATGACTCTTTCAGTCTGGTTCCTTTTAGTGAATCTGAATCACTGGAAGGAGTTACTAAAACCCAACTGACTAACTGAACCGTTTACACACATAACATCAACTCACCAATATTGACCGAGTCCTCCCAGTCTTCCAGTGTCTCTGTAACAGTAAGCACATACACATAGGTCCGATGCTTGCTGTCCTGGTTCTGCTGTACAGAATGAGAAATATAAAGTTATCACGTGGCTAAGCAATGTGTGAAACACAGTAAAACATGCATTGAGAAGGTGTGAAGATAAGATATTTATAAATGTTTATGAAATAAAGTCCTGTTTATTGAAGCATCAGCAACGTGCTAAGAGGGGCTGAGTAACGTCTTACTTTATGTAAGGCAGTTTGGCAGTCTTACCTCAAACACCCCCAGTAGCCTGCCAAGGGTGCCCCTCACACCAGCCTGTTTAAGCAGAAACAGACACAGAAAAAGCATTAGAGAGACCTTTTCGGTTTTAAATATGGCCTCAAACTATATATATCATACAGAAACATTATGAAGATATCTAACAAAAACACTCAAATTCTGTTCCTTCTATCAGGCCACACAAACATTCAAATATACACATGATGCTCATTGGGGTTAAGGCACTTTAAAAAGGAAATGACTTTGGCTATGACATAAGCTGCAGCATGAGTCTATCAGTGTTAACAGCGGCTTAACAAGAAGATGAACACACTGAATTTCTGGAACCGTACCAGTCGATGCTGACACACCAGACCAGAACATTAACCCCGGCTCACTGATCCGGGAGACCTGAGCTGCATGTTTCCATAACACAGGAGATTCCCGGACAACATAATGCTCACAAGGGAACATCATGTCTTCATTCAGACACTGCAAAATGCCCCAACCAACCCGAGCTTACCCCGCAAATTGGGTTGATACGACTGCTCACAATCGGAACTGACAAACAACAGGGGGCGATTTCAGAGACTATGAGAGATTTTGTCTATTTAAAACGCCCTGAGCTTGTTTCTGTCATCTCTATGTATCCTCATCTGACACAGTCACATGACATGTGCATGGCCCTAGACAAACCCTAAAAACGAACAGCAACTTTCATTCTGTCAGCCAGAAAAGCACCAAATTTAAACATTTCATGATGAGGTCAAATGTCATTTTTATGGCCAGTCTACATTAATTTAACATGACACAAGTAACCAATTTTTTAGGTAATCCTTAAAACAAACATAAAAAAAAAATGCAGGGTTTTTTCTCACAAGCTGCCTGTTTTTAAAAAAACGCCAAGATCTTTGGGACACCCCACCCCTGGCAAAGCCCCTAGGGGTAGTAGTTTGGGTCCCATGAGTGTTGCCATAGCCAGAAGCAAGTCGTAATTCACAGACAGGTTTATGGTTTCCTCCAGGGTCTCCCTAACACTCAAATGTCTTGAGTTACACCTTTTAAACCATTATGTAACAAATAAAACCCTCTAAGTAAAAATAAAGTCTTGTGCATTAAGGATAAAATGGGAAAAAATGGGCCAAATATGGCTTAGATGCAGTTTTTTTTTAGTGTTATGCCATTATGCAACTGAAATTTAAAACCTGGACCATTTGATTTGAAATGATTATAGTGAGTAGAATTCAACATGTTATTAAAAGAAACCTCACAACCTGATTTATTTTATTATACAGTCAGATACAGTACAGCTCTACTGTAAATGTCACTATTGGTTTGGCGTACCATAATTAATTTCACTTAAAAAAAACAAACAAAAAAAAAAAAAACACTGACTGCAGTAATTAAGCTGCATTCAAATTGGGCAACCGCAAGCGTCCAAACACCGTGACTCTTGAACCTCTGGGACATGTACATTTCGGACGGACGAGGCCAACAGTAACAGGACACGGTTTCTAAATGTCGCTGCAATGCTTCACAGCTGTCGACAAATTACCCTCTTGGCAACCTCTACGACGGCACTTCAATGTCATGACACAGCCCATCCTTGAAACGAACAACATAACCATTAGCTGAGATAGACATGAAAAGTTTCATTTAGCGAAGCCGCTTAAATTGAAGATGACAGAAAACGGGCTCATGCACATATTGTGAATGACGATTGAGGAATCTATAGGGTGGTGGTATCACATGACCATAGTTCTCATACCAGTATCTGTAACAGTTGAGTCAAAGGTGTTGGCAAAACTGAATGGAATGCAGTGTGGATGAGAGGATTTAATGGCCTTTTTATGGATAATTTAATTGCATAAAACACATTTTAAAAGATAAACATGTAAGCTTACTTGTTAGTTTTTAATATTAAATAGATAGCTCACCCAAATATTAAAAACAACTCTTTTTGTCCATAAATCTGTCCAAAACCACATTAGATCTTCATTGGATTTTCATTGCATGGACCAAAAATAAAAATTTAAAAATATCTTCCTTTTATATTCCACATAAGAAAGAAAACCATACAGGTTTGGAACAGCATCAGGAATTTTATAGAATCGTAATTTTTGGGTCAAATATCCCTGTAATATTACATCATATTTATCTTTTTTAAGTTTAGACATTTTTCCACATCTGAATTGAAAATTGGCCTACTGAGATGATGACTGTTTGCAGCTTGCTATACAGTGTCACATATTACTTTTTTAAAAATAGTACACAGCATATAGTGTATACTGCTAAGTATGCAATAAGCAGTATGCATGGTGCAAAGCAAAAAAATCCTGGTGACAAGATATGGGACAGCTGCAACCCATAACTCACTTAATCATGAGCAAGGTCTCAAGGTCGACAGCCCCTCAAAAGACTGAGGAACCACCAACAGACCACCTGATGATGTAACCCCTCCCCCGCGAGGTAAACTAGTAAAGATAAGAATTTTTTATTTTATTTTACTCTAATACATGGAGATAAACCTCTTGTGATTCCTACGTTTTAATTAAATGTGATTCCTGCAAAATATCTAAAATCATCATTCTTATGTTAATGAATGTTGTTCTCATATTAGATTACGCAGTATTACTTGGTAATGTTTTAAGTGTCGGTAAGAGTTTTTAATGTCTTCAGTGTCACATCATGATCCTTCAGAAATCATTGTAATATGGTGATTTGGTTTTCAAGAAACATTTCTTATTATTATAAATGTTGTTGCAACAGTGTTGAGGTCTTAGAGGTTCATTCAAACTTTATTCTGAGGAACAGGTAGAAGCATTTAATAAAAAAAACAAAAAACAAAAAACAAGCTCACCTCCTCATAGACCTCTCGAACCGCTGCTCCTCCAGGCTCCTCTTCCGGCTCCATCCCTCCTCCTGGAACGATCCACTGATCTGGATGTCGACTGCTGCTTACAAGCAAAACCTGCCGCACACATATTCATAAACAAAGCTTAGTCAGATAAACCAAATCCAAATTCTCATCAACACTCATCATCATGTCAGAACATCTCGATTACATAACTGAGTCTAACCTGATACTGCTCACAGTACATCAATCTGCAAAAATACCATCCATCTGATAAACTTTCCTGGCACTCTAGGAAAAATGTTGAACTTAATTTAAAGTGATAGTCCAACCAAAACCATTTCTGACATCATTTACTGTATGATTTTATTTCTGTGGAGCACAAAGAAAAAAAAAAAAAAAAATAAAAAAAAAG
>JAFVLL020025011.1:0-16687 GCA_021397915.2 Tor tambroides | reverse complement strand
AATCTTCACTGCTATACAAGTTGCACATTG
Organism: Tor tambroides; assembly: GCA_021397915.2. Lineage (NCBI taxonomy): Eukaryota > Metazoa > Chordata > Actinopteri > Cypriniformes > Cyprinidae > Tor > Tor tambroides. Next base: position 16,657 of record JAFVLL020025011.1, on the reverse strand, counting down.
ACTACTCTAAAATATATCCAAGTTTCATTTCTATAGTATTGTCTCTTGAGAAGATATACTAAAATAGTTGCTGAAATGTGAGAGGTGTACTCACTTTTGTGAGATACTGTAATATTGCCATCAATTGTTACCTCAGCCACATTAGCTATGTTAGTTCCAGAATGATTCATTTTGAATCGGTAGTTAATTCACTCATAAAGACTTGTCGCTTGTCGCCACCTACTGGAGTAACATTATAACTGCAGAAAGAGTCTCTGGAAATTCTACTCCACTATTACAAAGCTTTCTGGAACGACAAGTGGGGTGATAACTGCTTTATTTGTACATACAAAAATTTCATTGATCACTTGTAACCTTATAATTTGAGCTGACTGTTGTAGGATTATTTGATTTTAGTCAGAGAGTCTGTAAAACAGATGACAGAAAAATATGACGAGGCCCATCGTGGGAGAGAACTGGTGACCTTCAGTGACTACTGTGTGTATGAATCAATGGTGAAGAAGCATGTTGGAGACCTTAAACAACCTGCTTTGGATACTTTGAAGCTCATCCGAGGTTGCTATTTGGACTTTAATTTGCATTTACATGATTCGTTTAATGCATTTAATGCTTTTGTTTTAGGTATTGAATGCATCGAAAACCTCCCACACGTTCTCTCAATCCATCAGGTAGTATATCAGCGTCTGGCTGACTACATTCCTATGGTGATCCTGCTGTTCATACTGAAGGAAGCTGCCGTGATGCTGCGGGCTCATGCTATGGACCTGCGGGATGGAGCTGATGTTGTGAAGCTGCTCGTGGAGAACACAGAGGCTGGACGGAAGAGAGCAGACTTACACCAACGCATGGAGTGACTGCGCCTGGCACAAGAACGCATCAGTATATACCTCTGAGACACACGTTGCAAATATTTTTGTTTTATGCTTGATCACTAAAAGCATTTTAAAGTCAGCAGCAAAGGAAATATCAAAATCAAAGAACAAAAATCATATTGATTTTTTCAGGTTCAAGGTTAAGGTTCAAGGTTTAATCATTATATAATAATTATTTTAAAATTAAAAAACCCTTAAAGATGAGTGTGAAATAAGTGTCTTTTGTAAATAACAACGCATCAGTGGTAGTTTGCTTGTACCTCCTAAAATTGTTTTTGAAACAAACAAAAAAATATTTCAGCTTGTTACAATGTCTACACATTGTACATTTTAATAAAACAAAGCTATAATTCATAAATTCTTTTTGTTTTTCTTTAGATATGAACTTAGTTTAAGGTCTTTTAATTAATGTTATTGTTTTGCTGTGGTTAGTAGTTTTGATTTGAATGATGTCATTTTTGGAAGGATTTTAGTTCTCTCTGATAAACTTGTTGACTGTATTAAATAATAAATATTTAAGACAGTCAACCTGTATGCTTTTTTAAGGTAGCATGTTGTGTGAGGCAGAGAAAAACCGCATGTACTGCCATCATGGATAGTGTATTTTGTGAGGCAGGACTAACCAATCTCTAACCCTAAAATGTCCTGAGAGAACACTGGCTCAAAAGAGCCCTTCATCACATTCCTCTGAAAGATCACACAGGTCTGAACTTTAAGAAAATTAAGATATTTTAATAGACTGTGATTAAATTGTGCTATGTTTGTTTGATTATTGTGTGTTGGCACTAAAGATGTATCCCATATCATATTTAATGGCTATTTTGAACTCTAATAAATTTCCTCAGAAAAGCAGATTATATTTTTCATGTTAGTGGAGGGGGATATATTAATAATTTTCTTCTAACAAATTATCTTATAAATTCACAGGCACACTTCTTTGGCAGAAAGGATCAGCATTCAGCAGTGTCTCACCCTGGTTTACGCACTCTCAAACCAGTATGCTTTTCTTTCTTCTATGGAAAAAGAGATGAAATTTTGGAACAAATGTGAACATTTATTTTGTCAATTATTCATTTGTATTCTGCAGAAGAACGAAATAGAATTAAATAAAAGAATAATAGAAACTTGCACTGATGTTTTTGAATATACAGTAGCCTATAAAGCTTACTTACTTACGCCTATTACCCCCCACTGGAGCATAGGCCACAGACAAGGGTTCTCCAGGCATCCCGGTCCTGGGCCAGTCTCTCCAACTGTATTCTTGACATCGGCTTCCAGGTCAACTGTTTCGAGGTCGGCCCCTCTTTCTTTTCCCTTGGGGGTTCCATGTCAAGGCATGTCTAGTGATGTTGGAAGCCGGTTTACAGAGAATGTGTCCTAACCAGTTCCTGGTTGCTGATAGTTTCGGGCCATCTGATCTGGAGAATGCGCTGCAAACATATGTTGATAAATGTCTGTATCTTTTTGGTGGTGGTTACAGTGGTCCTCCATGTTTCAGAGCCATAGAGCAGCACTGACATTTGTGTTAAACACCCTGATCTTTGTTTTGATGGACAAGGCTCTTGAGCTCCAGATATTCTTTAGTAGGAGAAAAGCTGTCCTGGCCTTGCCAATCCTTGCTTTCACATCGGCGTCGGTTCCACCCAGTTTATTTACGATGCTGCCAAGGTATGTGAAGTCATGGTTCCCCTTCCAGGGGCGGGATTAACCAGTAAGCGAGGTAAGCGGCCGCTTAGGGCCCCGGGGAATCAGGGGGCCCCATCTGATATTGGCAAAACATGTTTGGCTAACGCTCCACTGTGTATTTGTGTTAGGAGAGCGTCAAATGTTCACTCACCACTCAAAATGCCAACTTTTTGTCAGGTGCCGAGTTCTGCAAGCTGGCGAATCCTCTCATTATAACAACGTGTAGATACGACATAAATAAGAGATTCATCGTGCAGAGAGCTTATTAATGGAACGTCGTGAGATCACAATGAATTGAAGTGAGTGACAGCTTTTAGTATTAGATGGCGCACTCTTTGCGCGCATTCTAACCTGTATAATACTGTCTGTCTCAGAATGGATATATTAACCCAGAGAAGAAAGTATCATGTTTTGTGTCTTGATTTTATCTGTCTTGATGTTTCAAAATGGCACGCTTGTGTGCTTTTAGGCACGCCGGCGTATAAATGCACGAATGCAATGACTGGAAATTCTCGCTTAATAATAGATCACATTTTCACATTTGTTTCTCGGCAGACCCTACCGTATGCCTTCAGAGCACTTGGAATACGGAACGAGTTGCATGGGATAATTATGACATATGAATCCTTTTTGTAAAAAGATTGGAGAAATTTACAATTCATTAAATTGACAAATGCACGCATTTTTTAGAATGTCTTTTTTGGTGTCCCGAAAAAAATAAGGTAATATGGCTTTAGAAAAGCATCAGGTTGACTAATTATTTACTTAAGTTGTGAAGGGGCAAATAAACTAGTTATAGCTTGGCATAAAAGAGCATATCTAGTTGTTGTGTTGGTGCCCCATACCCAAAATTTGCTTAGGCACCCCTGTCCCCTTCCAGCACGATGGGTGATGTGTTGGTGGTGTTGACCTTCAGGACCTTCCCTTTGTGGATGTTGAAGCCAAGGTGAGTGGAGTTTTCTGCCACAATGCTGGTCTTTTCCTGCATCTGCTGCTGTGTGTGGGAAAGAAGGGCCAAGTCGTCCGCAAAGTCAAGGTCGTCCAGTTGGCGTTTCGCTTTTCCACTGTGACATTTTCATGACCCAATCAATGACCAGCAGGAACAAAAACGGCGACAACAAACAACCCTGCCGCACTCCTGTTTGTACCAGGAAGGCTTCTGTGAGTTGACCGCTGTGGACCACTCTACAAGTCAGTCCCTCGTAAGAGCTCCTGATGATGTTAGTGATTTTCTCCGGCACCCCGTAATGTCTAAGCAGCCTCCAAAGTGATGCCCTGTCCACACTATCGAACGCCTTCTCGAAGTCAATAAAATTGAAGTACAAGGATGAGTTCCACTCGAGAGACTGTTCCAGGATAATGCGCAGAGTTGCGATCTGGTCCGTGCATGATCTATCTTTGCGAAAGCCAGCCTGTTGGTCTCGTAGCTGGGGGTCAACAACGTCCTTCATCCTTTCCAGTAGAATCCTGTTAAAAACCTTCAATGGGATGGATAGTAGAATGATCCCTCTATAGTTAGAACAGGAGCTCAAGTTGCCTTTCTTTGGTATCTTAATGAGATAACCCTCTTTCCATTCTGTGGGTACTTGTTCTTCTTCCCAGATCTTTTTAAAAAGGGGATGGAGCATCTCTACGGTAGTCTCTGTGTCAGCCTTTAATGCCTCTGCTGTGTATTGTTGTTTTTAAATCAATAAATGAGACAACACACAGGTGGCTCTTGAACTGACATGCTTTGTCTCTGTTTTGTTAACCATCACGTGCTCCCTTGTTACGCACTAGTCATAATGTATTATACTTGAATACATTACATGCTGGAATGCTGTCGGGTCCTACTGCCTTACCACTTTTCAATTTCATAATGGCTTTATAGATTTCTTCCTTTGTTGGTGCACTACAGTCTATTGGCAAATCTCTGTCTGCTGGTTGGATATCTGGTGGGTCCTGTGGGGCTGGCCTGTTAAACAGCTCCTCAAAGTGTTCAACTCATCTTCTCTTCTGTCCTTCATCATCATTTATCTGTTTTCCATCCTTGTCTTTTACTGGTCTTTCTGGTTTACTAAACTTTCCAGCTAACTTTTTGGTGGTGGCATACAAATTTAACTGAACTGTGTTTGCTATAGGAATTGTTACCAGATGTCCACTAGAGTTGAGGCTGAAGAAGGTGGAAGATGGAGTCAGCTGGAAGGCTTTTCTGTCTTACAGGGATAAAACGTTCGATTTTGGCGATTCATCATTACTTGAAAACCTTGTACATACAGGTTAGGAAATATGCTTGAATTTTTTTTCTTTTCTTCCTACTTCCTATCTCCTATCTTTCTACTTCCTAATACTATCTAGTTATTTTTCGCATCTCCTGACTGCCAAGGCAGTGCTTCGTAGTGGATGTTTCCCTACGGTTGCCGCAAATTGAGATCTGTATACAAAAATGGTCACCCCATGACAGCTATGCACCGATGTTATAAATACATGATGTAATACAGCTAATTTTGGTTGATTTGAATCCCAGTTGGTCAAAACTGTGTAAAGACATTGTTGAGGAAATTCACACTGCAAATTCCAAGATCTCTTTCAGTGAGGTTACTGGTCTAATGCATACTGAAGCGGTACTAGAACAAAAACTTACACGAGATATTGTTATATAGTTACAAATATAATTAAAGCATTTCAATACCATTTCCAGGCAAAAAAAAATAGATCAGTCATTCCAGAATTTTCAGAATTGACAATGAAGGAATCAAATGTCCCAAGTTTGTTCAGTGAATAAGTTGTCGTTTAACATGAAAGGCTTAGCAATATGCCAATAAACAAAAAAGAAAGAGGTTGCAGAAGAGGAATATCTTCATAAACAAACAAACAAACCCCCCAAGTACACACTTTCAGAATACTAGTCTAGAAAACATAATAGAGGAACTCAAATGAGTGGTAACAGAGACATATATACATATATGCACATGTAATGGTAATGTGGTGAAGGCAATACCAGAATGAATGTCTTTCCTGAGATCTATACCCTCAGGCACCACACCAAAAATGCCCATCAAGGGATCAGGGTCAATCAGGATGCCATATATCTGTTTATATGAATCGAAAATCCCCTTCCAAACTTCTCTAGCTTGGGACACAACCAGAACATATGAGCAGTAGTAGCAGGTGATTGTGAACACCTACCGCATACAGGGCTAATATTTGAGTAAATCTTGGCTAGTTTGGAGTTAGTGAAATGAAGCCTATGGAGAAGTGCATGCATGTTCTATGTCAGAACGCCAGCTCCTGTGTCAGCAGCACCACACGCATGCATCATGGTACTGTCGTGAATGCGTGGTGAAGACTGACATTGAAGAGAAGAAATTGTTTAATAAAGTCATTATTTTTGTTTTCTTTGCACACAAAAAGTATTCTTGTAGCTTCATAAAATTACGGTTGAACCACTGGTGTCACATGGACTATTTAACCAATGTCTTTACTACCTGCCCTTGGGCCAGTTGTGGCCTAATGATTAGAGAGTCGAACTTGTAACCCAAAGGTCGCAGGTTCAACTCTTGGTACCAGCAAGGATTGTAGGTAGGGAGAGTGAATGACCAGTGCTCTCTTCCACCTTCAATTCCACAACTGAGGTGAGACCCTTGAGCAAGGCACCAAACCCCCAACTGCTCCCCAGGTGCCAGAGCAAAAATGGCTGAATGTGTCAGTTGCATTGCTGTGTATGCAAGGTCAGAAAGCTCTCAGATTTCATTAAAAATATCTTTTGGTCCGAAGATGAACGAAGGTCTTTGGAATGACGAGGATGAGGGTGAGTAATTAATGACAGAATTTTCATTTTTGGGTGAACTTTCCTTTAAGAACAATATGGATTTAATTAGTTTACTTAGCTGATTTGCTAATTTAACTTTTAACAAACAACACATAGCAAAATAAGTGTGAAGTTTGCGTAGCAGCCCTACCTTGAGTGGTTTTATTTAATACGTTTTATTTTTTCTTAAATTGCATTTTATTTTTATGAAATTCTGTGTTTTCTTTTTGAATTTCTGGATTCCATTTCAACCAATGTCTTTGCTACTGACCTTTGATAATCCAATTCATCCATACCAAGCAAAAATGACAAATTTGTGTTTTTGTTTTTGCTGAATAGTGCTGAACTTTCTTCTCCTGTGTCATATTCTTCATGCAATTTGTTTGAGCTGTGCCATCTACTGTACAGCCTGAGGCGTATTCATTTCACTTTTGTTGTGAAAAGGGCTTTTACATTTGTAAAATAACTTTTTTTATATTAAAAACAAACAAGCAAGCCCTGCCAAGATTTTAAAAGTAACTCAAAAGTAACGCAACGCATTACTATCCATAAAAAGTAACATAATTAGTTACTTTTTTGGGGAGTAACGCAATGTTGTAATGCATTACTTTTAAAAGTAATTTTCCCCAACACTGTCTAAAGGCAACAATGGCAAAGAACCAAATCTCCATCGGTGACAGAAATGGAGAAGAATATCCCTAGGAGGAACCAGGCTCAGTTGGGGGGTCAGTCCTCCTTTGGCCAGAGAAAACCAGCATGGCGTGGTTAATTTCCAGGCTGCAACAAAGTCAGATTGTGCAGAGGACTCATCTGGTTCCCATGGTCTTGTCCCGATGGCTGTCTAGGTAACGAGGTCTTCAGAGGAGATCAGTCTTTGGGGCTCATCTAGTTGTCCTGGTCTCCGCTGATGTTCAGGGCTGTAGAGGTCATCTCTAGGTGCTGATCCACCATCTGATCTGAATACGGACTGGATCCGGGTGACTGCAGTGAACATATGATCTGGATACAGACTGGATCTGGTGGCTACGGTGACCTCGGAATAAGAATGAAACAGACTAATATTAGTGTATAATGCCATTCTCCTAATGATGTAACAAGTACATCGAGTGTTATAGGAAGTGTTCCTGGTTTTGGCTGACCTAATTAATGCAGCCTTAACAATCCTTTAATGGATTGGAATAATAGAAATGTGATAGTGTGTTATGTGTAAACCAGGTTAAAGAGATGGGTCTTTAATCTAGATTTAAACTGACATGGCTTTCTGGTTGCCTGCTTGATCCTTCTCTGGAGCTCTAATGTAAGAACAGAATTAGAAAAAGGAAATGTTATGAACAGTTTTGGGTGTATGTGTCTCAGTGTCCGTTGCATAAGATATGTGAGAGAATGCGACCTTAACCCACAACTGTGCTGTTTTGACACCATGCAGGAGCTTGATGCCTGATACAATGATCATCTGAGGTTTAAATCACTTCTTTATTTCAATGTTAACTGCTTGTGTTTTTGGTATCAAATGCATTGAAAACCTCAAAAACTTCTCTCAATTCAACCAATCAGTCAATAGTCAATCAGTGTCTGGCTGGCTACATTCCTATGGTGATCCTGCTGTTCATACTGAAGGAAGCTGTCGTGATGCTGCGGGCTCATGCTCTGGAGCTGATGTTGTGAAGCTGCTCGTGGAGGACACAGAGCCTGGACAGAAGAGAGCAGGCTTACACCAACGCATGGAGCGACTGCGCCTAGCGCAAGAATGCATCAGTATATACCTCTGAGACACACGTTGGATCTGTTTAAGAGCTGTCCTGACATAATGGACCAGCTGTCTTTATATTTTCTTATCTTTATGAATTAAAAATGAAATGGCTGAAGATGTTATGAGGTCAATAGCAAAGAAAAGTTCATCATCGTCTCACAAAAAGTCCAGTGTGGTTTGTGTGGCTTTAGTGATAATCACAATGAAAATGAAAGACAAAAGAGTGATAGCTTGTTTGTCTTCCCACTAAAGTAATTTATCTCTGGATCAAAGTAAAACAAAATGACACAATGTTACATTTATGTACATTCATGTTATGTTTTTTTCCCCATGTTTTTTTTTTTACATCAGGGCTATTCAAATCCATTTTCCGGAGGGCCACAACCCACAGAGTTCAGCTCCAACCCTAAGCAAATACATCTGTCTGTAATAATAACATAACTTTGAATACCCTGATTTGCTGGTTCTTTTTTTAATCAAGGTTGGAACTGAACCTCCAGGAAAAGAATCAAATAGCCCTGTTATACGTAATCTTAACAAAATAATGTAATTTAATTAATATAATTTAATACATTTGACATTAAGCCCAAAATTGAAAATGCTATCAAAGACTAAATCATTGCACAGAAGCTATGTATGTTTCCAGGTTTAAATCGTGTTCTGGGGTTCCCCCTCGACTGAATAGTGGCCTAAAATACATTTGGAAATTTAAGTCATTCCTTTAAAATGTATGAAAAATGTTTTTTTTGTCCATAAAATGAAATTCAGTGAAGTCCAGTTTGCTTTGTATGAACAAAAACATCTAAAATATGTTATTCAAGTCATACAGGCACTCTGACAAAGAAATTTCCTGTGTGCTGCTAGTCCAGTGTGGCTAACCCACCTGTCTGACGTGTTCACTCTCTGTCCACTTTTACTCTTACCATGGGTGTGACACACTATTTATGCCGTCTGACACACAGGATTTCAATCTCTTTGGATTTCTCTTCAGCAAACACCACAAATACTTTGACTAAAACCTAAATTATACAATGTATAAGAACCATCCAGAAAGAATGCCATTATCTATTTTTAGAAAAACATTTTTGTTTTTCCAGAAATATCTGCTGAAAAGCAAGGCATGTTTTGTTTACTATCCTCGTCTTTTTTTTTCAGGTAGAAGCAGCGGTTCTCAATATGAAAGGTTACTATAAATTTTATTCTTCAAAACTAATTTGAAAGTAATATGTAATCTGCAGTGCATGTTTATATATATATAGAGCATGTTTCAAACATAGTGGTAATTTAAAGTGCTTTAATGACCATAATAAAGAGAAAGAGAGACAAATGCATGAAAAAAATATTTAAAGAATTTTTTTTTTAATTTTTACAGTGAGAAAATGAGGGGAGAGCTTCACAGTCATTTAGAGAAGAGCATTCGCCCATACATTGAACTGATTGACAGGCTGCGGTCAGCTGGCATTCAGAGAGACTTGTCATTACCAACTATTATAGTGATCGGAGACCAGGGTTCTGGAAAAAGCTCTGTGTTGGAAGCGCTGTCTGGAATTGCATTACCAAGAGGGAGCGGTGAGGAAGGTGATACTTATAATCAAATACATTTCTAATTTTAAGAGAGTGACTTCTTAAGTCAGCATCTGTACAGTTTTTTGTACTTAATGTCAGTTTATTTTCCACTGTTAATTTTCAACTGATTGCTAATGTGTTCGCTATAGGAACTGTCACCAGATGTCCATTAGAGCTGAGGCTAAAGAAGGTAACAGGTGGAGTCAACTGGAAGGCTGTTCTTTCTTACCGTACGAAAAAAATTGAAGTTGTGGATTCATCATTAGTTGAAAGACATGTTGAAACAGGTTAGTAGAACTGCAAACTGTTGTAAGAATAAAGTTGTTAAAGCTTTTAAAAAATACTATGATATGTATTTATGTGACCCAGAGCTGTTGCACACTAAAGTTGTTTTCAGCCCAGGGTATTTTTGTGAGTCAGTTTAAACCATGTAGTTTTAAATGTGATTCCATGTCAACTCAACCAGAGTACCCCAGATAAAACTATATAACTTTGGATTTTGATCTTTTTTTTCTGGTCAAAGAAATATATAAATGATGAAAAATCCAAAATGTTAAAGGAATAGTTCAGCCAAAAATGAAAATTATATCATTAATTTCTCACCCTCATGCCGTTCCAAACCCGTAAGCAGTGGTGGACGAAGTACACAAATCAAGTAGGCCTACTTGAGTAGAAGTACAGATACGTATAATAAAATATTACTCCAGTAAAAGTACTCCTTTTTCAATTTTACACGAGTGAAAGTACAAAAGTGCTCGATTTTTTATGTACTTAAGTCAAAAAGTAGGCTAGTAAAGATATCGTTATATCGTTTTAGATTTAGGTTCTTAAACTAACTCATACTACTTGGTTCAATTTCAAAGATATAGGGATCTCAATATATAGTCTATATAGTGGCCTAAAAGACATTTGGAAATTTAAGTCATTCCTTTAAAATTTATGAAAAATACTTTTTTTTGTCCATAAAATGAAATTCGGTGCAGTCCAGATTTTGTATGAACAAAAACATCTAAAATATGTTATTCAAGTCATACAGGCACTCTGACAAAGAAACTTTCCAGTGTGCTAGTCCAGTGTGGCTAACCCACCTGTCTGACGTGTTCACTCTCTGTCCACTTTTACTCTTACCATGGGTGTGACACACTATTTATGCCGTCTGACACACAGGATTTCAATCTCTTTAGATTTCTCTTCAGCAAACACCACAAATACTTTGTTTGACTAAAACCTTATACAATGTATAAGAACCATCCAAAAAGAATGCCATTATCTATTCTTAGAAAAACATTTTTGTTTTTCCAGAAATATCTGGTGAAAAGCAAGGCATGTTTTGTTTGGGTAACTTTGCATACAGATGAAACTGTTGATTAGTGTGGTTGTTTTATAGCCCAGAATGAGCTGGCAGAAAAAGGGCTAATATGTGATGAGCTCATCACTTTAGAGATCATGTCACCAGATGTGTGTGACCTCACACTGATCGATCTACCTGGAATCGCCCGACACCCAGTACAAAGACAACCAGTGGATACTGGAAACCAGGTGGGTCATATAAACTGATTTTGCAAACCATATTCAGTACCATAACGTATCCAGTTTTAAAACTTCATGTCTACATGTCTTGTAGATCAAAAGTCTGATAATGAAATTTATTGAGAAACAAGAGACTATAAACCTGGTTGTGGTCCCTTGTAACACTGACATTGCAACAACAGAAGCCTTAAAAATGGCACAAGAAGTAGATCCTGAGGGCAAAAGAAGTCTTGGTAATGTAGCATATGATGTAAATATTATGTAAATAGAATTGATGTATCAGCAAATGCATATTTTATAAAACATCTTCTAGCACTTCTGTCAGCAAATGCATATTTTACAAATAACTATTTTTCATTCACACAGCCATTTTGACCAAGCCAGACCTCATAGAGAGGGGAACAGAGAAGAACATTCTGGCTATTGCCAAAAACAAAGTGATTCCCCTCCGCAAAGGTTACATCATGGTGAAGTGTAGAGGACAACAGCAGATCGATGAGAAAATTTCTCTGGAGAAGGCAACACAAATGGAGAGAGATTTCTTCCAAAACCATGATGATTTCAGGTTACAATATGAAAAGAATTTAATTTTGTGTTCCCTAAAAATTCCATGTTTTCATATGCATGAGAATTTTCCTAGTTTGTAAAAGGTTGCTTTGTTTTTCCATTCTGACCAGTTTTGTAGCATGATTGTGTGAACTGAAGTTTCAGAAATATTCAGGATATCCCAGATGCACCTCCCACTGACCATTGCACAAGTCTTTTATTAAAGTTAATGTTTTGTATGTTCATTTTGGCCAAAGTGCAGGAATAATTTGTAAAAATTATACCTTCTTCTTCTTCTTCTTCGCAGATCCCTCTTGCAAGAGGATAAAGCAACTATTAAATGTCTTGCTATCAATCTGACTCAGAACCTTGTTGATCATATCAAAGTAAGTTACTAAAAGTCTCAGTCCTAGTAACATTACCATTATAGCATTAATTACCCTATACTGAAATTAAAATATTAGTATGTTGTTGTCTCGTGCACTTCATATGCATTGTGAACAAGGCCCAAATGACAAAAATTTTAGACAATTTACTTGCTAAATCTCTGTTTAAGTACATTTACATTTATATGCTGTTCATATTATTTTATCTATCACTAAATCTATTGAGGATACTGAACTCCGTTTTTATCAGAAATCACTGCCACAGCTCAATGTGCAGATACAAAAGCAGTCATTAGAGGTGAGGAATGAGCTCAAAGAGTGTGAGGCTGGACCACCAGAGGACCCTAAGGGAGCCAAACAATTCCTCACTGAAGTAAGAACTCTCAAGCCATCACATCTTGTTTCTTCACTTCTCAGAATTATTATTATGGGTCCTTATCTAACAAATATTTTCATTCACACAGAGACTAAAAAGATTCAATGGTGAAATTGAGTCCTTATTATCAGGGGAGCTGATCAGTAAGGATCTAGTGTTTGCCCAGCTTCGGGCTGAATTCAAGAAGTGGACTGATCATCTTAATAATACAAAGGAATCCTTCAGTCAGTATTTCTTTACCGTATAAGTATACATAATACATAAGTTAGAGTTACAAAGGTAACTGATCCATCTTGTTCCTAAACAAGTTCAAGAAAAGACAATAGAGGATATCCAGAAATGCAGAGGGAGGGAACTGCCTGGCTTCCACAACTACAGAGTTTTTGAAAATGTTGTGCAGAAGCAAGTGGCCACACTTAAAGAACCAACCACTGACTTACTCAGCACCATCAAAGGTACCGTCACACATCTTCATTTTAAACATCTGTCATGGATCTGCAGAAAAAAGGACCAAGGCACAGAATAACAGTGAAGGGGGTATTTATTAACAAGACTATAGACAAGGCACAACAAAAAGAGAGAGATGAAACAGTAGGGCAGAGTAGACGACACTATGACAGGCATGAAGGATGATCTCTTTTTTTTTTTTTTGGTTTTCATCTTCTTTATTTATTTTTTAATATGACATTTGCTTTTCCAGAACAAAGGTCCAAAAGGAAGCGTTAGTACGGTATACTAGTTACAAATAAATTCCTCTAATGTACAAAATAAAGGGGTTCCAAACAGATCACAGTGTCAGCAGGGTGTGAAGAGAGAGAGAGAAAAAAAGTAAATTAATTAATTAAATACAAAAATAGAAGGATGATCTCTTTAGACTATTCCTGGGTGACAGACTTTAGAATTGCAGAGAAGGCAGCACTAGTTAAAGGTGGAAAAACCACAGGAACACAAGGAACCAGAGGTTTGCTGATGTCTCAGATGAAGCACCAGTCTTACTGCCAGGTAGAGGCTCACAGAACCAGAGGCTTGACAATTGTGTATTAGATAGATGCACCAGTCTTGCTGCCAAGCAGTGAGAATCAGCTACCAGGCAGATCTCAGGATACAGGGCAGGGCAGGAACAAACATGAGACACAAAAAGAACAAAACACAAATGCAGTGCTCAAACACAAGTCTTCATTATTAAATTAAAAAAAAAATTACATCACAACTGGATGACACATGGAATATTTTGTAGTTTTACTAGCACATCTGACCTGAACTGTCAAGACTGATACAGATGGTTTGTTTGTATTTTTGTAATTGAAGGCAGCATACTTAAGCAATGCACTGATGTAGCCGAACAGTGTTTCAGGAACTATCCTCTTCTTCAAAGTATAACTAAGGTAAATATTTATTTTATTAAATGTAGAGAAAACTACAACAATTATCCATTTTTAATCCCTTTTCTTTCATCTGTACTTAGAACAAAATTGACAAGATTCAGTCAAGTCAGAAAGCCAAGGCAGAGCAGAGGATCTCAGAGCAGTTTGAAATGGAAAACATGATCTTCACTCAAGATCCCATCTTCCTCGAGATCTTGAGTAAGATTAGTGATGAGAAATATTCAGAAGATCACTTACCTGTCTTTGACAAAACAAGCAAGTACAGTGAAATGCTGCAGGCGTATTATGAGGTAGATCTTTCTAGTTTTCAGTAACAAATACAATGTATGTTCAGGGATGTATGGACTGCAGTGCTTAGTAGCGCTTCATTTTCTTTCAGATTGTGGTACAGAGGATGTCTGACCAACTGCCCATGATGATCTACTTTTACATGGTAAAGCAAACTGCTCAACTCCTGTCTACTGACATGTTGAGTTTACTGGAAAAGCCAGATGTGCATGCACTCCTGTCTGAGGACTCTGATGTCAGCAGAAGGCGCAAAGACCTACAAGCTCGTCTGGAGCGTTTGACTGCTGTTCAGGAGACTATGAGCAAGTTTGAAGAATATACTGATTAAAGGATATTACCAAAAACATAAATAATGCATGTGACTTAATCAAGTAAACTGTCTTCCGCAAATGAACAAAATTTTTGCTACATTCCTGTCATGTAAGATTAGACAAATTGTCCTAAGTAAGGTTGTGTACCAACATAACATTTGGTAAATTTACCATTTAATTAGCATTAGCTTTATCTGTGAGATCTACTGACTATCTTAAAATAAATATGATGTACTGTCTCTTATGATAATGTGGTCATCTTAAAGGGGTCATGAACTGAGAAACAAAAATTCTCTTGATCTTTTGAAATATAAAGAGGTCAAAGTACTATACAAACATCCTGTGAGTTTCAGAACTCAAAACTTTCTAAAGGCATCCTGTCCACTGTTTGAGCCGCTACAGTCGACTTCACTAAAAATGCTCTTATAAGATGGCACATTTGCTACCACTCCCTTCGGTGAAGCGCGTGGGTGACATAAATGCTCTCTCAGTCAATGACTCCTGCATGGATTTTGGCCCCAGTGACTGCAAGATTGTTCTCAAACCGAGGGAAGCTTATGTCCCTAAAGTGGTCTCAACACTGTTCAGAACCCATGTTATAACTCTCTTAGTGTTCACCCTGAGTGATTTTGCGACAGGGGACATATTCCATTTATTTGTCAATAAGTTTAATTTTTGTTAATCTTTTTATATTTATTTGTGGATCATAAACTATTTATTTGTAATGATGCAACAAATCTACCCCCATAGTTTTGGTGGCCACAATAAAGGGATGCCTGTATCAAAGCAGATGCTGCAACGCAATAGCTCTGGCTTACAGTTCACAGAATGCGGAATGCCCTATGGGTCTTTGCGCCCCCTCCACACAAGTGTTTCAAAAAATGATTTGGACGTATGACGGAGTATTTCTGTGCCAAATACACTCCCTCTAGATTCGTACAAGTTTTGGAAAGTTTTTTTTTCGATCATGGCTCTTCATGATGTCATGAAGGGCAGAATTCCATGTATGGGTACTTCTCCCAGAAGAACGTGCCTGTGCACACATCGACCAGAGCAAGAGCAAGAGCATGCCCATCATCAAGATTCATTGGGCAGTGCTGGACAGGACTTTCTCACTGTTTTTTTTTTTTATTACTTTTATTTTTGGTGGTGAGGGAAAGATAACCTTGTTCAGCTTCCCAAAGAACCCAGCGTTACGTGAACAGTGGATGCAGTTTGTTTTTTCCGGGGCAGCAACGGAGTTTTGCAAGTGTGTTTGATTGTTCCTGTCATTTTGGTGGCAAATGTTTCTAAACAAGGCCCAGTTCTTTGACTGGCATTGATTTGTGAATAGCATCCTCTGCATTTGTAGATCGCTGCATGCATTTGTGGATCACTCGCTGTGTATATGCTTATGCAACTTTACCATTCTGGCTCTGTCATATGACATAGTAATGTGCAAGCATACTAAGAAATGCGTTATATAGGGGGCGGTGCCACTCCCACATTCGAGCACTTGAACCCCATTGGCTACTGCAACGCAAAAGCGTTATTCAATCAGGCTTCAGTATTTAAAGAAGAAAGGTGTTTCCTCAATGCGTCAGCTTCTGATGTCTCAATCCAAGGTTACTGAGATGTTTCCACATTAAAGGCCCTGTCCCAAATGGCACCGTAAACACTCGCGGTCTTCCTTTCGTGACATAATGCTGCTATGACTGTCAGGTAAGAAGTCTGCTGCAGAGCTCGCACCAGCGTGGCTCAGCAGAAGTGCGGATTGAGGGTGTATAGCAGCCACAAAGGTGGCACTCGCGAGCATCCTTCTGAATGCTAAAATGACAAATGGGACACCCTACGGTCTCGTGGACTTAAAGGTGACATATCATCAAAATCTGACTTTTCCAGGTTTTAAGTGCTATAACCATGTCCCCGGTGCATCTACCAACCAAGGAAACGTGAAAAAGATTAACCCAGTAACTTTGTTTTGGTAAGCCTTTTTCTGCAAGCATCTGAAAAAACGAGCGCGTCTGATCTTGCTCCCCTAGTGACGTTGCAAAGGGATCTCATTATAATATTACCGCCCCTTAAGTTTCCACCCATGGCGCCATCATTTTGATTTCGCAAGCGACAACGGTGTACCAGTTCTAATATGGAGTTTATTTTGTGTCTTTTTTATTCAATCAAACATACCGTGT
>JAFVLL020025010.1:5000-31201 GCA_021397915.2 Tor tambroides | reverse complement strand
TAGGAAGAGATCATTTGCAAAAACAGATAACTCCAATTTTAAAAATGTTTAAAATTGTTTTGTTTTTTTTAAAACTGCAGTTGGGTTGTTTTGATTAAATAATAATGACAAAAAAAATACAGCTAACAATAGCTAATAATAATAGGCTAATAATAATAATTGCCTAATAATTATTATATACAAATATTACAGGGAAAACTGATTAGTTAATGGATTTACAAGACTGTGGGATGGATCAAAATGTTTTCTTGTTGGCCTATTTTACTTTATTTACTTTGTAAAATTTATTCATTATAAACTTCATTTGAATGCTGTCTACATGGCGCGCAATACAGTCCGTTAGCTTAATATAATCATTTCATAATGTAATAATTTCTATAATAATTAATATTACTTTCTTAATTCAAAATAAAATATTAATAAATCCATTTCTGATAATCCCGGGTTGCTATGGTCATGCAGGTTTGTTTATGCATTAAACTCGTGGCCACAAGAAAAATGTCGTTCCCTCAACATAGCATAATATCACGACATAATATCACGTTCCCACGAGTTAATATCTCATGGCCATGACAAAACTAAGTAAACCGAACATGTCACCTCGCAGTCACCGTAACAAGAGTAATCAACAACTGCTAAATGAATAACATGAATGGAAAAGGAATAAAATGCATAAGATGCATAAAGTGCAAGTGATTCTGTAAAGTGTCTAGGATCTGGAAAGATAAATTATCACTATACTCTGAAACAAGTAAGGTGAAGAACCTTATTATGCATCAAACAAATACCTGAAAGATTATTTTTTATCAACTGCAGTCAGCTATATAACATCTAATGTAAATAGAGATATATCATGGTAATACACAACAATGCCAAGGTCTCTGGAAGAGGTTTGGATAGGTGATAGTTACGTTCTCTGTGGAGCAGTCGGGTGCAGTGACTTCATGCACTGGTTGTGCTGGTAACAATGCAGTGGGGAATGGAGCAGGAATCTGTTTCGACTGCCTTGAACACGAAGCGCTGGAGGATGCTGATCTCCTGGAGCACTAAAGGGTCCGAAAATCTGGAACATGCAGCTGTGGCTCTGGAGTAGGTGCAGAAGGTCCTTAGCTTGGAACAAGCAAGCAAAAGTACCTTAGAGTGAAGGTTAGCTCGCCGCAGCTTAACCTTGTTGCAAATGTCTGTGTGTCTTCTGCCTCTCTGGGCTAGAGACTCAGATCTTGGTCGATCCGGTTTGTCTCTCTAGGATGGAGACTCGGGACGTGCTGCATCTGTTGTTGTCTCGCTGGAAGAAGGCTCTGAATGTAGAATATCTCTCTCTTCTCACAGGCTGGAGGCTCTGAACTTCAGTGGTTCTGTTAGTGTCTCTCCCTTTCAGGAGTCAGACGCCGAACGAGGAGTGTCTTTTGGGAAGGTACCTTTATCTCTTTCCGATGAGGAGGAGATTGCAATCTGGCATTTCACCATTTCCCACCCTTCCTTCCCCCTGGAGAACTTATCTGGATAGACCAAACACATTTAGAAAAGTGTCACTAAAGTTTTACCAATGCATTATTCACTTACCAACATCTGAAATGTCTTTTATAACCTTTTGTTAATTGTATACCTTGTATAATTTATTCAGAGATCGCCGTGAAAATAGCCTTGATGCTGGCATGGCGTTAAAAATTGAATAAATAATTAAATACATATTCACTTACCAAACCACAACCAGAATACCTTTGGCAATGTTACGAACACATTACGTTCAAACATTATGGAAAAAGATTGAACTGTCATGCATGCATTTTTTTGTGACCCTGCAGCACAAAAGCAGTCTTAAGTCGCTGGGGTATATTTGTAGCAATAGCCAAAAATACATTGTATGGGTCAAAATTATCCATTTTTCTTTTATGCCAAAAATCATTAGGATATTAAGTAAAGATCATGTTCCATGAAGATATTTAGTGAATTTCCAGCTGTAAATATATCAAAACTTAATTTTTGATCAGTAATATGCATTGCTAAGAACTTCATTTAGACAACTTTAAAGGTGATTTTCTCAATATTTAGATTTTTTTTGCACCCTCAGATTCCAGATTTTCAAACAGTTGTATCTCAGCCAAATATTGTCCTATCCTAACAAACCATACATCAATGGAAAGCTTGTTTATTTTTATGACGGTCACAGGCCAAAACCTGAGGAACTAGTCTGTTGGTGGGTGAAGGTCAGAAACTGCATTTTGACCAATAGGAAGTCCTGTCCTTATACCGGGCTTTGTACCAAAGGTCTTCTTCTTGGCCTCTAAGAGGTGTCTGGCTGTTGTCCTGGCATCTTTATAAACTGGGCCCTTGAATGTGCTGTCCACTACACAGTGTAAATTAGAGGAATGCTGCAGTTAAATAGGTTTGTCAGAAAATTAAGGAAATTAGCACCAGGCCAGTAAGTGTTCTCAGAATTATTTTTCAAATATCTCATTTAAGTTTTTTATACTGTGCTTCAGAATGCAATTAAATTATATGCAATATGCTTTAAAAACAGCCTTTCTACTCCTGTTAAGATAACTTCAAGACTAAGCAGTAACCTTGAAATTTAGGAAATGGCAGGTTGTTCTCTAATTTTGATCTCCACTGTATATATAAAACAACATATGTTCATTTTGATATATTATCAGTTGTATTAAATTATGCACTATATTAAATGACACGATGTATATTTTTTTTTAACTTGGAAACTATAAAGTGACATACAAAATATAGTTTGGATGTATAATTTAATTTTATAGTTTGGACTTCCAGTCTGTCTGGAGTAACATGAAGAAACAGAACGAACTGAGACAGACTAAATCCAGAAGAACTGTGTCTCCAAGACGCTTCAAGAAAGCTACCTGCAAAGCTACAGGGCTGTTAAAAGTTTTAGGCACTTGGGTAAAAATGCTGTAAAATGAGGATGCTGTCAAAAATAATGTCATAAATAGATTTTCTTTATCAATTAACTTCTATTAACTAAATTAAATCAACATTTAGTGTGAGCATCCTCTGCGTTTAAAGCAGCTTTTGCCCTCGGTGCATCCAGCATGAGTTAAATATCACATCTTTGAAAGATTTTTCATAATGTATCTTGCAAACTGCTGCAAATATGGTTTCAGTTTAACGGTTTCTTTTATTGTAATTCTAAGAAAGGAATCGTCCATTATACGTGCATGAGCTTTACAAATAAAAGAAGTGAAAGTAATGTGTAAAAAGTAAAGTGTGTCTCTGTCTTTTCCTTCTCCTTTTTAAATTCTGCTTTCTCTAAGTGATCTCATTCTGTAATATATCAACTTTGATTGGAGTCGTTAAGGACCTCAGTGAAGACCGCAGGCCTCTGGTTAATATGCATATTGATTGTGATTTTTGTAAGAGAGGATTCCCCTTTAGGAGGGGAAATATTCATGTGTGAAGCTGAGGAGATGTTATAATGGAGTGTGGGTGATATTATTTTGAGCAATTGTGGAAGTTTCCAGGTTTTGCTTTGGCAAAAAGGGACAAAAACCATGCCCTAGTTTTATTTAATAAAATTATTACTGAGTCTGTGGATTTTTGTTGAGTCCTGAAAATTTGCCTGAATATTTACTTTGTCTATATATATATAATTATATTAATTAATATAATTAATTATATTTTAATATGTATTTGTATATATATATATATATATATATATATATATATATAAGTTTTAGTTTTTTTGTCATTTTTATTAAGTTTTTCTATATAGTTTTATTACTAGTTTATACTTCATTTAATTCATTTTGGTACTTAAACTTATTTCATTTACTTTCAGTTTAGTTGCAAAGGTAACATTTTAGTTTTTAATTAGTTTTTACTTGTACATTTTTCATCTAATTTTTATTAGTTTTTTTTTTTTTTTTACAGTATTTTAATAGTTTTAGCTAACAACAACACTGCTTTTATTATTTTTATTTTTTTATTATTTAATTTGACCTGTTATTATTATTAATAAAAGGTGACATGCTAAGTATAGTATGGACTTAAAGTTTAAGTTTATAATTTTTAGATTTAGATAAAACATTTTTCATCGTATAAGAGGAGTGAACAGTCAATTTTTTAAAGCAGATTTTAATTTTCATGAATGCATTTTTATCTTTTTACTTTTTTCCCCTCATAAAACACAATGATTGATACAAGCCTTAGGTTTTGACACTTTTATTCATTTTTGTTATTGTTTTTATTTATTTATTTATTTTTTATTTATAGATGCCTATATACAGTAGGGCATGTTGTTGTAATGGTAACTTGCTGTTTATTGGCACTGATGTAAGAAGAATATTTGAACTGCACATTTAAAAAAATATATATTAATTTTACTATTAATTCATTAGCTAATATTCCATGTACATGTATCTCAACTTGATAAATATTCAAGTACAGCACACTTACTACTGTATATGCAAACTAGTTGCTGTTAATTGCTAGCGATTCCTGTTCAATGAGGTTGCATTCTAACAATGCCCATACTTTGCCATTCTGCTGTTTACTTCCATCTTTGGCACAAGCTGTGGGTGGTGATAGACAAGAAATGACAGCTTTGTAACGTTTCTTCTACCATTTCACGGTTAATTTCAACAGCATGAAGCTCTGAGGTGATGCAGCCTACAGCAGAAACCACGTTCAAGGTGTGATCTGTGATTCTGAAGAGATAACAGGCGGTTATTTGCATTTATTCCACGAAAACTGGGTCATTAACGAGTAAACTAGTGAAAGTGTTTCCTTTTTCTGAGAAGTCCTATCAGTATATCATATATCTTTCTCATGACCTTGCATTTTGCACCCAGTTACCAGAGTACTAGATTTGAATGTTAATCTGGTTTATATAATAAATTGGAACGGATCTAGATATAGTGGTTTCAAGTTCTGTTAAATATACCAGCTTAGTGTGAACTTTTTTAGTGCCGGTTTGTTGCCATTTACCAGTATAACCAAACTGGTTTACCAAGTTGGTCTTTGTGGTGAAGTTATTGGAGCAGAAGGTTTTGCTGGTTTAGATAAAGTCTTGATGGTTTAGAGGTTTAGAAAGGCCGGTTGTCTGTAGTTTAAAATACTAGCATCTAAAACACAACATACACTGGTCTTTTGACCAGTGAGGAATGGCATAAGTAAGAACTGAGTGAAACCTGTTTATTTTACTGTTTTCAGAGTCAGCACATGTTGTGAGGTTGAGCTTAAACCAAAGGTTTTTCACAGAAATATGTTGTGAAACTACAGATGTGCCGATATAGATATTTTCACATTTATGCTAAGGCCTTTTTCCACAGAAATGAAGTGTGATTGAGTGGGTGTTTTTCGCTTTTTGGTTTCCGAAACTGGGTTTTTTTTTTATTTCTGCCGATCACTGTCAACACCAAATGTAACTGAATTCAAGAGTGCAATGCAACCGCCGCAAACAGTACTGTTGAAAAAAAGTGAATCAGACCCCAGTGCTCCAAAAATAGATTCTTACGCTTTTAAACTGAGCAATTTTAGATTTTCCGGCTTGAGCAAACATTGGCATCCTCGTTCAATAATTGATCTATGACGAGTCACAGAAATGTGGTTCGGGCCAAAGAGCCTGTGGTACGTGCATGGAGAACAGGCCCAAGCTTTAGCCAAAATGTGTGAGATTTGCTGAGCTAAGCATTTTCTCCAGTGATTGGCAAGGGTGAAATCTCTCGCGTCTCTCTCACTGTGCATGAAGTGATGATGTGCAGATGTGAATTGCAGCATGCATCTTCAAGACAAGAGGGTAGAAGGAATAGTGGGACTCATGATGTTCTGCTTAATGAAGAAATGGCTAGGAAGGATGCAAGATTACATGCTTGATGAATCAGACATGTGTAGTAGGCCTACTTATAGGAAGTTGTTAGCAACATACACTGTTAAAAAAAAAAAAAAATGGAAAGTGATCATTTCCTGCCGCATTACAGACATTTCCCTTGGCTCTAAAACACGAAATAAAAATCAATACGGAAAATTCCTTCATATTAATACAGTTCATTGTGCCCTATTTTTATGGATTTTTTTTTTACAGTGTACATTTAAACAAAATTGTGCCTTCAAAATGCACATTTGCAGTTTAAATGTGTATAATTTGTTTTTGTAGAACAAAATGTAAAGGTTTCTTTTCCTTGTACGTATAATAACGAAACCCATTAGAAATTGGTAAAAAAAAAATTTACAATTGAAAATAGTTGAGGGAACCAACGGCCCACAAATTGACTACATGCTCTGTTAAAATGTTCATGAATGTATTAAAACGTTTAATTTGACATCTTACTTAAGGAACGTTTCATCAAACGTTTTGAATAGTAACCACTGAAGTAAGACAGAAAGAGCGCGTAATTTCATAGTTCCAGAAAAGAATTCGCGGGCAGCCAAGGTGGTAACCATAGCAACAGCAGATCAACCGTTGGGATCAGTATCTGCCAGGTAGCATCGACAAAACATATGTAGTCATTATTGATCATTTTAACAGGTAAGTCTGAGAGATGTAATACTTTTTGTGTAAAACTTATTTAAGATGACTTTAAGATGATATTTAAGATAACTTTGGGCGTGAAAAGAATTTGGACTCCGAGAGACGAATCTCCGCCACGGAATTTAGCGAAAAAAGTCGATGTATACGTTAATTTAGCAAGTCAGTTCGCTAATATTGAAGGTCTGGACAAGACCAGCGTTGGGAAAATACACCATCTTTGCCAAATTTTTGTCAAAACTTTATGCCAAGTTTAGGGAGATTTTCTGGTTTTGGTGGTTTCCCCTCAAATCTATCCACAGAGAAAATTTGGAGGACTCTCCCTTCCTGAAACAACTGCCGGGCAATTGACTTTCAAATTAAATTTACCACAATAACCATTTCTTTCTTTTTCTTTCTTTCTTTCTTTGTCACGTTACTGTACAATATATGTATAACGTGAATTATGGCAGACTTCTGAAAAGTTTGGTGTGCCGTTTTTTTCATACAGAGTAGGATCTTCTGTTTGTTTGAACAGGACATTACAAAAGTTTTATAAAGCAACCACAAGATGGCAGTGAAACACTTCTTTCCAGTAATACCCAGTTTAGTTTACATGTTTTAAACACAGTTACTTATTATAGCCTAATTTGTAAAGTAAGGCATGACAGTGATTTTACCTTTTGTTGGTCTTGGAACAATATTCTTGCCAAAAATAGTAACTTCAAGGGACAGTTCACCCAAAAAATGAAAACAAACAGTTGATGGTAGCCATTGACTTCAGTAATATGTTTTTATACAATCTATGGTAATATGGAGAAGAAGAAAAAATACTATGGATACCAGCAACTGTTTGTTTACCAACATTCTTCACAATATCTTTGTGTTGAACAGAAGAAGTAAGGACAAGTTCTTGTTTTTTCCATAATTCTTTGTATTTATTTACGTTAACTCTTCAAGTATGATGGAGCATTGTGTTTTCGTCATTGTTGACATACGCGCCTAGCATTTTGATTCTTTTTTAGTGAAAAAGTCCAAGCTTTTATTTCCGTTTTATTGCAAGCATTATGTGGGCTATAAGCATGCGTTATGTGGGCTATAATTAAATAAAAGTTCTCATTAGTTCTCTAGCTATCTTGTCAGCAGATAAATGCAGTATCACTTTTTATTTTTCCTCTTTCCTACTACTTGTTTCACTTCTGTTTCAGTTTTTATAACCATTTCTTACTATGTGTAAGTAAGTTGTTGTTGTTTTTAAAACGTGTGTTTGTCTCAGTGTTGATGTCTGTATTGCTTGTTTATTAAGTTTTATTTTTAGTTAATTTTAGTACTTCATATTACATGGAAATGAAATAATATATATATTGAATTTATTTTTATGTATGTATGTATATGTATGTGTGTGTGGCTGTACATACACATGTTGTTTTTTTGGTGTTTGGCTCAGTGTTATGTTAGAAGCATTATTATACACATACCTTTTGTTGTTTTAATAATTTAAATAGTTTTCATTTAAATGTTTAGTTTTGAAATCTATGCATTTGTCATTTTTATTTAATTTTCTTAATTGTGTGTATATATAGTATTTATAGAGTTTTGACTTTTAGTTTTAGTTACTTTTTCTTATTTGTAAGTCGCTTTGGATAAAAGCCTCTGCTAAATGACTAAAAGTAAAGTAAAGTAAAGTAAAGAAAAGTAAGAAAGAAACTCATACAGTTTGGAACAACCTGAGGGTGAGTAAATCCTGATTAAATTGTCATTTTTGGGTGAACTATCCCTTTAAACCAGTTAAATCAGCTTGAAGCCTAACTCTAAAATCTGACTGGTTGATAGCAATGTTTCACCAACGCAGATGCTGTTCACGAAGGAATGTTTCCTTGGGTTGGTACCAAACCTCCTCTCCTCTCTCTTTTGGAGGTTGTGTTCTGTTAGAGAGCCATGGGCGTTCTTCAATATTTAATCAAGGGTGTGTTTGAAGATCTGTCTGTGTGTGAGAGCAGTAACTGGAGAGGAGAAGGTTTAAGATGAAAGACTTTCTTCACTCTCTTTTCTCACTTTCACATGCAGACGCTCTTCTGTGGACTCGCACTCATCTCGGCATCAGACGGGACGCCCGCCGTCCGTCCGCTGAACGTCTGAGGCATGTTTCGCCTGAAACACGAGCACTTTCTCAGTCTAGGAAGCTCTAATGTGATTGGCTGACTTTATGCAGCTTTCAAGAAAGCTCACAGGGTTTTTCTCCAGTCTGTCTGGAAAAGTTGTGTTGACTGAGGATGAAATCTTTCAAGGATGAAATCATCGCTGGATTTACCAAAGTTTGCAAGGTTAGTGACATCAAATCTTTGAAAGATATTTTTGTTTTGAAAGAGTTTTGTTTTGAAGCATTAACGAGTTAACAAGATACAGAACTGTACACACACACACACACACACACACACAGTGTGTGTATATGTATATATATATATATATATATATATATATAGATGATTCCTATATGATACATATGTAGTTTTACAGTTACAGTTTTGTTAAATGTCACTTTTTATTATAAATATTTATTTACAATAAGATACATTTTAACTGTAAAAGTGCATGTCACTTTAAAGTCATATATGTATACATATATAATCTAAAAGAACATGATAAATACAGTGCACAATTTTTATTATAAATAATTTAACTTTGAAAAAACAATTTATATAGTAAAAGTGACATGTATTATATTAAATAACATTACCATTTTTCATCATAAATAGGCAATTAACATAATGTTTTCACTGTCTTCATGAAATATATTTTTTTATATTTAAAAATAAGTACATGCAGAATTTCCTGAAGAACAATAATGCAATTCGTTATGCAATTTCAAGAGAAATATTAGAAAATAACATTCTCCAGTGCTGAATATAGGAAAAGAGTTTTCTTAAACTAATGATTGAATCACATATGAGTTTTCTTTAATGATTGTTTTGTTAAAGGGGTCATCGGATGCAAAATTCACTTTTCAAGTTGTTTGAACATAAATGTGTGTTTGAAGTGTGTGACACATCTATCCTATAATGATAAAAATCCACCCAGTGTTTTTTTTTAAATCCCTGTTTTAAAATTCCCTCTCTCAAATCAGGCTGTTCTGAGATTCCTGTCAGAATGACGTAGTTCTGTACAGGCCCCTCCCACAATAGTTGATTGACAAGCCCGTCTTACCTTAGACCCGCCCTGAGTGAGCTGAGAGCTGTCCGCCATTGTGTCGACTCCGGTGCAGGGGAAGAAAAGATGTCTCCAATTAAGTGATTGAGGTGTTTGTTGCTGGATGTAATAATGAACATAGCAGTCATCATTTACTCCCGACATCTGAGCCGCTGAAGACACAGAGGATTAATGTTACTTTCGCTTTGAAGTGAATGCGCCGATACCCGAACTACATAAATGCGTCTATGTTCACGCGAATCATTCATGATCCAGCTTCATCTACAGTGAGTATAAGGGTTTTTTATGGATCTTTGAAAATCACCTTTCCTAATAATGTGCTAGTTAGCCAGTTTCGCGGCTGGAGTTTACAGTCTGCTAGTCACTCCATGGAAGAGAGGTGTGGGGTCAGCAGAGCTCATTAGCATTTAAAGCAACATGGACTAAAATGGCTTGATAAAAACAAGAGCTGATTTTGACAGGGTAAAGAAGGTGTTTTTTACACTACCATTGAGAAATTTTAACCAAAGTATGTAATAGACTTTTCATTAAGACCCTAAAGAATCATATCAACTTGTGGAAAATGGGCATCCGATGACCCCTTTAAAATCAAATAAAACAATATCTGGAATATTATAGACGAAGACAAAATGATGGATTAAATATATTCTACACATTAAAATATACATGTTTCCTTATTCAAGTATAAAATGTTAACCTAATGTTCTTTTTCAGGTCTGTTTGTCAACTTGTACAGTTAGTTAACCATTTTACCGGTTTTACTTCAGCATTAGTTTACTGTGGTGTTTTACAGTGTGGTTTCTGTCCGCTGGGACTCTGAACACGTTAAACAGACCTGCGGTGTCACACACTTCACCAAACTCTGAGCTGCTGTCATCAGATCACATGACATCTGCGCTGAGAGGAAAGGACTGGTGTGTAAATACTTCAACGCAGGGATTAACAGAAAATTCACTGAGTATTTTTAATCATGATAAGCCTTTCTAAGAATAGACTCTCAGTGTTTGAACGCAGCAGAACTTCACAACAGACACAGAAAAACACACAGACGCGTCTCCCAGAGGGACACTGATAACACTCACAAATACGTTCATCATCAGATGAGTGCACATTCTATCAAAAATTCATTTTTCAAGTGTAATTTGTTTACCACTAACAGCACCAAACAGAAATGCAAAAAAAAGGATTGTTTCCCAAAGAATCCTAATGGGATCAAATAAAAATCCTCTAAAATTATTTTATGATGAGATACATTTAATATAAATACAATATAGAGAATTGTTTTCCACATATTTAATATAATGAAGCAATATTTTAATATAAACAATATTATATCCTATATTTTAATATATTAAAAAATATGTTTTAATGATAAAGTTTTAGTATTATTGTATTGTGAGGTTTTTTTTATTATAGTTTTTATATTTTCATTTTAATTATAGTTTTATTATATTTTGGGTTCTGTCATGTTTTATTAGTTTCTATTTTTCTATTTTCAGTTTTTATTGTAATGATACAGTTTTAGTATGTTTTTTATATTGTCTTTTTATTTGTATATTTTCAGTTTTTATTTTATTGATAAAATTTTAGTCTTTTTTTTATTCTGTCTTTTTTTATTGTTTTTAGTTTTATATTTTCAGTTTTTATTTTAATTATAAAATTTTAGTAAGTTTTTGTTTTATTTTTTATTTTTTAGTTTTATATTCTCAGTTTTAATTTGAATTAAGTTGTAGTAATTTTTGTGTTTTGATATTTTTTTTTGTTATAGTTTTTTAGATTTTCATTTCTAATAATATAACTTTAGTAATTTTTTGTTTTGTCTTTTTGTTGTAGATTTTATTTATATTTTCAGTTTTCACTATAATAATTAAGTTTTAGTAATTATTTTGTTTTATTTTTATTATAGTTTTCAATTGTATATTTTCAGTGTTTATTTTAATTAAAAAGTTGTAGTAATTTTTTGCTTCGTCATTTTTTGTTATAGTTTTTCTTTTTAGATTTTCATTTCTAACTATATAGTTTTAGTAATTTTTTAGTTTTGTCTTTTTATTGTAGATTTTATTTATATTTTCAGTTTTTATTTTAAGGATAAAGGTTTTTTGTCATTTTTATTAGTTTCTTTTTATGTCCATATAGTTATTTTATATATTTTTTATTTCAGTTTTAGTTGTTTTAGTATATTTGTAATGGTTTTAGTTAAATACAACTCTGGTCAGATCTGAATACAAATTTGGAGTGGATTGTGGGGGAAAACCAATGACATGAGGAGGCTTTTTGACCTGGACATGAAAGCTGAAGGTCAAGTTCAACCTCCACGTATCCCAATGGTAACGCTTCTTTTTCCAGAATTCCTCTTTAGAATCTTAGAGGACTTTTATTCCCTCCCCATCATGATCCTTTATATTCCAAATGATCAGAGAGCGTCCAGTGGAATCCAGTTAATCGCTGTTTCTCTCTCTCTCTGCAGATCCTCGAGACTGAACACCTGCTTCCCTCTGTGTTCTTCATGTCATCCAACACCTCAGCGTTACACCTGAAATTAGAGCACACACAGACACACCCACAACACACACACACCAGCCCCAGTCAACTCCACCGGGACGAGCCATTAGGTACCTCTAACACACACACACACACACACACACATGCTGGTGTCCTCCAGGCATGTGCTCCATTCAGCCGTGTAGAGGTGATCTTTCATTTTGACAGATCATCAGCTTTTCTTTCATGCGCGATGTGGAGATACTGGTTTGCCGAGCACGACCGTTCACTGTTAACGTCTTCATACAGTGAGAAGCAGGCCTCGGCTTTAGATCAGCTCATGGATTGTGAACACTTTGCTTATTCCGAAAGCGTCCTGGAGGTTTCATCTGCGTGGCTGTTTCCCATCATGCATCTGTGAGCAGCACGGACGACTGCCAACCTGCTAATGGATAACAGCCCCAGGCGTCTGTCCGTCCGCCCGTCCGCCCATCATCAGATACAAGCCAGAGCACCCAAACAGTCTGTGTCAAATCACAGACCTGCTTCTGACCTTGCCACTGACAAAATCTAGTGATAACTCCATTACATGATGGAAAACGCTTGATGTGTTTCGTATGGAATCAAGGATCACAAACAACAGTCTTACGAGACAAACATCCTGATCAATGCTTTAACACAGCGTACCGTCCCAAGAAGCACTACAGAGCTGAGGATCAAACCAGTTCTATTGATGTGAACCTCTGAACATTGATATTGATTTCACACGGATTCATTTATTCAGACATGTGGGTCATAGTAGACGCTGAGATCTGTGTCCCTTTCAGTGTGCAATAAGACAGTCGTTTTGGTGCAAAGTTCATGTTTATTCAAATATAAAATTGATGCACTGATCATTTAGATGTGACAGTGTGTGTGTGTGTATATATATATATATATATATATATATATACACACACACACATATATGTGTGTATATATATATATATATATATATATATATTTATAAAATTATAGAAATAATATAAATACTTTTATTTTCCATATAAAATTCTATTTTCTGCAAAAATTTATCCACTGATCATTTAAAAGATGTGACTGGATTTTTACTCATTAAAGAAATAAAGCACGTGCGAGTGTAAAAAAATATTTTATTTATTTTTAAATAATATTTTCTGCTGAAATAGTTTTGGGTTCTTTTTAACACACCTGTATTGTTAATATGAATAAATTTAACTGAATTGTCAACCTTGCATTCAGAACTTAAATATATATTCTGAAATAAAATGTATAAAACATATCTATAACATAAATACAATATTATTTTGAACAGAATAATAATCACAATAATAATAATTTCCATATAAAATAATATTTTCTTCTGAACTTGTTTTGGGTTCTATCTTTGAATGTTAAAAATTTAATTGAAATGTTAACCTTGCATTCGTAACTTAAATTTCAAGATCAGAAATGATACAAATGCAATAAAAAATCTCCATAATTGTGAACTTGGGCATAGAGGAAGCCGGTCAGTAAGAGGTTAAATGATTCTGTGTGTCTCATTGATCCGGACCAGCTGGGAAAAATCGTTTTGGGCTGGACTGTGTCTCTTAGAAAACACAGGGTAAAAATGATATAAAATGGGCTATTTGGGGCCACCAAATCAGTAAATTGCAGCACAAAATAATAATTACAATGACATACCAATCAGTGGATTTTAAGTGCTAAAGTTCCAGATCTGAGCAGAGGAGCAATGAAAGATGTGCCGTCTTTGTTTTTAGATACTTTAGTATTTTTAAAATATTTGGCCCATTTATGAATATTTATGCTACTATTTATTTACTATTTATGCTAAATGAAATGCTAACACATGACAAATCTATTCAGTTGGAAAAAGATTCATGCATTAATTATTTTTTCTTTTATTATTGCTAAACTTGTAACTTATTAAAAATATTTATTATTTACAATTAGCATTACATGAAAACAATACAACTCTGGAGTGATGTCATGTAAAATGGGCTTAAGATTGACACCCTGACATGCCAATTACTTCTGAAATCTTAACATTTATAAACAACATAAGCTAAACATCTAAAAGCAAGGTTTCATGCGATGGGAAAAATGCTGAGATCTGCAAAATAACATCATTAGTTATCTCCCACATCAGATAAAATGGCCCACTTTATGACCACTTGAGGCTATATATGTATTTATGGTTGCTTTTTTAATTTCTCAAATATATATTGAAACCAAGGATGGATCATAATTACAATATTTATATGAGCAACACACAGATACTCAGTCACATGCTTTCATGTCCATTTTATACTCAGTAAAAATAGTGCATAAAATTATCATTTAAAATAGTAGTGACGAATGCCACATGCTAATCTCTGGATTAAAAAATAAAATTGGATTATGTAATAAGATTCCAAAAAGTAAGTACTTGTAATTAGATTATATTACATTTTAAACAGCTTGTAATCAGACTACAGTTACTTTTTTTTACTGATTACATGATATTATTCACATAATTGTTACTAAATTTACTAAAAAATTAAGTGTTTTCTCAACATTTCAACATTAAAGTTTATTTGAATTATTACTCTGTAGGTTATGTATTTATATGTCTGGAAGTCTTTTGTCTTCCAAACACATTAAAATGTGCAAATTCACAAACTTATTAGTCATCTGAACATCTTTCACCTAATATATTTAGGCCTACTTGAAGTAGACCTGAGATTTTAAAATAAATATTTAAAAAAAATTGAGTATCACATTTGCATGTTTTTTTTTCTTTCTTTCTTTTTTTTTTTTTTTGCTCTCTGACTTTGGTTATGGTCACATGACATGAAGGTAAACAAATAAAATATTTCATTTTTTCAGTCTTTTTTTAATTTTGATTGATTTTAAAATTATTTGTTTTAATTTAACTTTTTTTAAATGATTTAATTAATCATTAGCTTTTCATTAATCTCATAAACCCCCTTCAGTTCCTTCACAAACCCTAGTTTGGGAAACCTCGACATATAATGTTTAATGCACTTCATGTTGTTAATAACAACAAATGCATATATTTTCTTTGCATTTTTATGTAGCCTAAATATGGTGTCCTATTTGAATCAATCTGATAAACGAGTTAGGTCAAAAGTAATCTAAAAGTAATCTGATTATATTACCTAAAATGTGTAATGTAATGGATTACGTTACTAACTACAATTTTTGTCATGTAGCCTAATATGGAATCACAGTAACAGATTACAATTACCCAGCTCTTGTTACTAGCCTACAGTTTTTGTCATGTAATTTGGAATCAGTAACGGATTATGGAGTAATCTACACAGCACTGGGAATATTATGTAGTTTAATGTTGATTTCAAGATTGTCCATTTTACCTGAAGTTAGCTAATAGCCTACAATAACTGACAGAACCTCTGTTTTACTAGTGAAATGATTCCTACGCGACGTAAATAATGTATTTTATCACAAGTTTTCTTTTTGGTGCAGGTTTCATATAAAAGCAGAAGTCTGTCGAATGTCCTCATTTGTGAGCCTGGAGCACAAAAGCAGTCTTAAGTCGCTGGGGTATATTTGTAGCAATAGCCAAAAATACATTGTATGGGTCAAAATTATTGATTTTTCTTTTATGCCAAAAATCATTAGGATATTAAGTAAAGATCATGTTCCATGAAGATATTTTGCAAATTTCCTACCCTAAATAGCCTATATCAAAACTTCATTTTTGATTAGTAATATGCATTGCTAAGAACTTCATTTGAACAACTTTAAAGGCGATTTTCTCAATATTCAGATTTTTTTTGCACCCTCAGATTCCAGATTTTCAAATAGTTGTATCTCAGCCAAATATTGTCCTATCCTAACAAACCATACATCAATGGAAAGATGATTTATTCAGCATTCATTTACATCTCAATTTCAAAATTATGACTGGTTTTCTGGTCCAGGGTCACATTTAGCCAGCGGGGGTGTGAGTGAGCGCTGAATGTGTTTCTATGCGAGTGTGTGTGTGTGTGTGTGATCGCTGGGTGGAGCAGCAGTGTACGGCAGGTCTCGTCTCTCATTGCGGCGGCTGAAGATCCATCGAGCGGCGGCGGAATGTCGCTCCGCTCTCCGTGTGCGTGAAGAGCAGGTGGAGGAAGAGGAGGAGGATGATGGAGGAATCTGACAGCATCCCCTGCACCGCGGAGGACGGACTCCTGTCGAGCTGGAGATGGAACAGAACCGCCAGGGATCAGGTCCAAATCAAGCAGAAGATCCGAGATCTGCCCGGATTATTAAAGCACGGACTGAACCTGCGCAAAAAGAGCGTGAGTTACCCATATATACGTGATGAAGAATGCGTGTGTTTCGTGATCAATACACCACCCATATCCACCATCACTGATATTACAATGCTGTGGATGCGCACGAGCAACCTGACTTTACGATTGATGCGTGTTATCAATGCATTGATGCGCTATTCCAAATGTCATTGATTATGAAGGAGAGGCTGTAATGTTTTTTTTAAGTCGTGGTATCTAAGGCAACAGAGATCCACATACACACACACGGCCAGGTACACAAACACACACTCACACACACACACCTGCTGTAACTTCCCAACATGAAAATAGAAAATGTTCTGCGGTTCATATTTGCTGAATTTGATTAATATTCTTTGCAATATTGCGCCCTTATACAAGTTACCATGGCAACCATAGTTTCAGCCAAAGTACCAATACATCAGTTTTGTAGCTGCTGTTTAAAGATGAATTAATATGGGATGCTTTGGGAATATTCCTGTCATTTTTGTTTATTTTTTCTTTCACGTTGGTGTCTCAGAAACTGACAGAAACTGGTTACCTTTTGTAATGGCAGAGTTATATTTTTAAGTCAATGAGGGTGTTTACAAAATGTACTCTGGTTTTCGGACATATACTGTGTCTTACTTTTTGTGAACACCTTAAATTGTGGTGTTTGGAGACTTTCTTGAAGTAGCCTACATTTGTGCAGTTGAAACTGAGCTGTAAAATAGCTGAGATATAGGCTATTTGTTGTATGAATATTGTTCTGTAGCTGTATAGAATATGCGTTATTGTTGGAATATTGCATAATGTGGTTGCTGTTATTTAAAAAATTCTCAATATGACATCATGAGTGCAAAGGTTCTAATTGGAACCTTTATATTTTCAAGTGACCATGTGCTATTCAAATGCAGTGATCATTAGGTGTCTGATACCATAATTGAACCGTGGTACCGTCACAGTAGGTTTTTTGTGGACTGTATGGAAAGAGCTGATATATATTCTGTTTATACACTTGTGGCGTGACAGAGGGGCTATTCAGCGCTCCAGAGGCTTGAAGACGGGAATTGTTTTGCTGGTTTGGTGAATACCTCTCAGTTGTATAAGGCCTGATTAATCGTGAGGATGAGAGGAAATCCACAGTGATCAATGAAGACTTTTGTAACTCTTGAGTTTTATTCAGTAACTTCTGTTGTTTGTAGACTTTTGGGCATAAACATCACTTGGTTCTTCAGGGTTTCATCTCTTTGTCTCTGATGTGTTGCTTGAGATGTCTTTTACCGTGAGGGTTCTAACGGCTTTGAACAGAATGTTTGGTTCAGGCTCATTTGACTCGATTCATCCGCCCCGGGGTGATTAGAGAATTAAAAAATGCAAGCCTCATTAGTACTAAATGAGAAACAAATATTACACTCGTGACATTTGTTTCCTTGTGTGCTGCAATGACAGCAACTACTGGAGCATCTGTTTATCAGGTTCTGCTGCTGTAAAATACAACCGCGAGCAGAAAATAAAGCTTTTTTGAATTCTTTAACAGCTGATGCTAAAGGAGAACTTTTTAGAGTCTCAATAATCCCAAAAGAGAACCTTTTTCTGTAATCTTATACACTGAAAACCCAACTATCGTTGTCAATGGTAAACCAATCAAGTTATCAGTTCTTAACTCGTAAATTTCCAAAATAGTTCACCTAAAAATTAACATTAGAATTTACTCACCCTCAAGCCATCCAAGATTAGGATGAGTTTGTTTCTGCATCAGATTTGGAGAAATGTAGCATTGCATCACTTGCTCAGCAATGGATGCTCTGCAGTGAATGGGTGCCGTCAGAACGAGAGTCCAAACATCTGATAAAAACATCACAATAATCCACAAGTAATCCACACCACTCCAGTCCATGAGTTATCATCTTGAGAAGTGAAAAGCTGTGCGTTTGTAAGAAACAAATCCACCATTAAGATGTCTTTAACTTCAAACCGTTGCTTCTGGCTTAAATATGAATGTATAATAACGCTTCCTCCAGTGAAAAAGTCCATCTCCTGTTGTCTCTCACATCAAAATCCACCCATATATTTGTTTAGAGCTGTTTTGGCTTGTAAACAGTGTTTGATCTGTGCAAATTTCAGCACATTTCTGATTCAGACCAGACCACTTTTTCATTGGAAGAAGCGTTATGGATTATGGACTCAAGTGACGGTTTGAATTTAAAGACATCTTAATGGTGGATTTGTTTCTTACAAACACGCAGCTTTTCACTTCTCAAGACATTAACTGATGGACTGGAGTGGTGTGGATTATTGTGATGTTTTTATCAGCTGTTTGGACTCTCATTCTGACGGCACCCATTCACTGCAGAGGATGCATTGGTGAGACAGTGATGCAATGCTACATTTCTCCAAATCTGATGAAGAAACAAACTCCTCTACATCTTTCATTTTTGGGTGAACTATTCTTTTAAGTACACTCAACTTATTAAGGTTTACAGTGTTTGAGAATCTTTTTAGGTTCCTTTGATGCTTTATGAGAGTGATTTAATGTCATATAATGCTGTAAGAGAACATTTTTTGTTCTAGATAAGAACGCAAAGCAAAGTTCCTGCAAAGAACCATTGAAGAACCCTTATTTTTAAGAGCATGCCCAGTGCTCTCTGTCCATGCAATGAGAACCATGAAACCAAAGGAAACTTTTTAGGAAAAATTGTAAGAAAGAATTTGTTTCTCCTAGACAGCAACAACATTAGTTTCTCAGATGTTTCTCCTAAAGAAAAAGACCTCAAAAATCTCAATAAATATGAAGATTTTCAATCAATTTTTTCCAAGATCAAATGAACTTTAGTCATTTTTGACATTAATTTTACTCTTACACTATGTCAACTAGGTCTCAAGTCTTGTGTGCAATGAAAGAGCTACCTCTGAGCAATACATTTTTTCTCTGAGAGCGCTGGGATTATTCTCAGATGGGGCGACAGACGCTCGTCTCTGGAAGAGCGTTTCAAAGGAAGAGTGTGCTGATGTGACGTCTCATGGTATTCACTGCAATTCTCTGATGGAGAAGCTGCACTTAATGACACAGTCCTCATGCTGCTAAGTGGATGTGTGTGTGTGCGAGTGTGTGTGTGTGTGTGAGCGCCTGTGGATGTAATGAAATCTTAACGAGAAAGACAAGGCTTGTTTGATGTCTCCATCTTGCAGTGCACTCATCCAGAGCGACAGATTTATCCGCAAGCCATGCAAGAGAGAGGTGCGTGAGTGTGTGTGTGTGTGTGTGTGTGAGTGTGAGTGTGTGTGTGTGTGTGTGTGTGAGCGCTCTAATCTGAGAGTAATCCATTTCTGACACATAATGAGACAGACTCACTGCACTCTGGAACAGTGTGCACTACATAGTGAACCAGGATGCTTTCTGTGCATCCTTCCCTAACTGTTCTCTTTCCCTCTCTTCATCTTACTCATCTTCTGTATCATTTCTTCTGTACACTCCCTCCTTTATGCATTTGTAAATCCTTTCCCTCGTCTCTCTCTCTATTTCTCTCTCTCTCTGTTTGCTGGAAGGAGATTGAAATGTTGGTTCTGAGTGCGGGTGAATAAAAGTGTTTGTGAGGGTTTTTTTGCAACTGCCAGGCAGAACTAAACTACAATTTTACATTTCCTGAAGAAAATGTGTGCTTTTTGCCAATGCATAATTCACCAACACAATCCTAGCATGCTGTGAGTGGCTGTTGGGGTGTTGCTAGGGGGCTCTGGGGGGTTGCTAAGGAGTTTTCCTGTGTTTTTTATTGTTGTTATTATTATTATTATTATTATTTTTTTTAGTGTTCTGGATAGTTACTAGGTTGTTGCTGGCTGGTTTGGGGTGTTATGGGTGGTTGGTAGGGTGTTGCTAGGTGGTTGCATGGGTGTTTTTGGCAGGATGCTGGCAAGGCAAGTTTTATTTAGGCCTATATAGTTATAGTACATTTCATACACGGGTGTAATTCAAAGTACTTTATGTAGACGTGTTATGCGTGGTTGCTAGGTGGTTGCTGGGGTGTTTTGGGTGGTTGCTAGGGTGTTTCTAGGTCGTTGCATTGGTGTTTTTTTGGGGGTTTCTGGCAAAGCAACTTTATTTATGTAGCTCATTTTATACACAGTTGTTATTCAAAGTGCATTACAGTACGTAGATGTGTTATAGGTGGTTTGGTGGGGTGTTCTGGGTGGTTGCTAGAATGTTGCTTGGTGGTTGCTAGGGGGCTCTGGGGGATTGCTAGGGAGTTTCCCTGTGATTTTTATTGTTATTATTATTTTTATTGTTGAGTGTTCTGGATAGTTACTAGGTTGTTGCTGGCTGGTTATTGGGGTTTTATGGGTGTTTGCTAAGGGGTTTCTGGGTGGTTACTACGGTGTTGCTAGGTAGTTGCATGGGAGTTTTTGGGGTGGGATGCTGAGAAGGCATTTATTTATATAGCACATTTTATGCAGAGTTATATTCAGAGTGCTTTACGTAGATGTGTGTTACTTATGTGGTTGTTAGGTGGTTTCTGGGGTGTTCTGGGTGGTTTTTGTTTTTTTTGGTACGGGGTGGGATGCTGGCAAGGCAAGCTTATTTATATAACACATTTCACGCACAGTAATGATTCTAAGTGCTTTACGTAGACTTGTGTTGGGGTGGTTGCTAGGTGTTCACTGGGGTGTTCTGGGTGGTTGCTAGGGTGTTTTGGAGGGTTGCATGAATGTTGATTGGTTGGTTGCTAGGGTTTTCTGGGCATTCTAAGTAGTTGCTCCTACATGATTGCTAGGATATTCTTGGTGGTTGCTAGGGTGGTTACTCTGGCATTGCTATGTGGTTTTTTGGGGGTGCTCTGTGTAGTTGCTCAATCATTACATGAAAATCTAAAAGTCCTTAGTAAAGTAACATCATTTTTTTGAATAATCATTCACGTCTTTAGCACAAATGGTGCTTGACGAGTTATGCATGGTACTTCAATGCTTAAGGTTAGGGGTTTTTTCAAATGACATTGAGAAAACAGGATCATTTTGTGATTTATGAGCCACGAAAGATGAGAGAGGTGATTTCATCGAAAGATTTTAGCTATGCATGAAGGACAAGAATGCTTTTTTTTTAATCTAAAAAGCATTTTCCACCTCATGCGTCTGCTTATCTGTGGCCTGTCTGCTCCAGTTCCCATCCGACCCAAACAGAGTTCAGCTCCCAGATCTCCAGCAAATCAATACAGTAAATCTGATACACACGCCGTCTTCAGAGCCCAGTCAAAACAAAGCCACGTACGGCCCCTGGAGAGATTCGTCTGCAGAGAGACAAGCGCTTGCTGATAGCGGTCTGTCTGCGGATACCTGCGGGTCGGCCCACGGAAAGCAGCCCGCAGAAAACCACAGATACCATCATCACAGGAATTTCAAACAGTATTCACGCCGAATGAATTCATCTCTACTGTTCACAGGTTTTTGATGATAAACGTGATAACAGAATGGTAATGTTGGTTGTAAGCCATTTTTATCTCCCTGATTTGAGTGTTTGCGAAACCCGTTTGGAAAGATTAATTTGCAGTTTGTTTAGATATAGAAACTGCTGAATTGAACAAACCTCAAACATTACGTATTGACGTTAAGCGCGTGCATCGTCGTGCAGTGTTTGTGTTCCAAACGTGATTGATTCCTTGAATCATGTTTCTTGAGAAGAGCTGTGCCGTCATTTTATTAAACACTTAAGTTGTGTTTTTTTTTGACTGGTGGATTGTTAAATGCTGAAGAATCCAACAGACTTACGTAGATATTTTGCACACTAACCTACTGTAATACGCTTTACCATCAAGGTTGCATTGCAATATGATTTTAATGCTTTTTGAGATTTATTTATTCAGCAGACTCATTGGATTGTCCTTATTCAATGGCTTTAAATTGGTCTTGATTGATCTAAATTGATTTGACTCATTAATCTTAAATTTATCGCATATTGCTAATAAGCTCTAGACACAAGCCATATATTGAGAAACTGTTAAAACACAGTTTCTCAATATATGGCTTGTGTCTAGAGCTTATTAGCAATTAGCTAAAACGGCTCTTTTAATTTGGACCAGAAAGAAACCACAAAAAACACCCTATAATCACCTGTTGCACCTTAGCAACCACCTAGCAATGCCCTAACAACCAACCAGAGCACTCTAGCAACGCCTTAGCAACAACTTAGCAATGCCCTAACAATTACATATTGTAAAATATTTTAATCACATAGTGTCGAACATTTTAGCAACCACTTTTAATGGCCTAGCAACACCTTAGCAATTCCCTAGCAACCACCTAGCAATTGTGTAATTTTCACATAGACGATCTTAGTTAGCAACCACATATAATGGTGTGGCAACACCCTAGCAACCACCTCGAACACTCTGTGCCATAATGCCCTAGCAACTGTCTACTATTCACATAGAACACCTTAGTAACTGCATATATTGGCCTAGCAATCTCCTAGAACACTCTAGCAACACCGTAGCAACCACATAGAGCACCTTGGCAACCACATGTATTGGCCGTTCTTTTTGGAACTTTAAATGTTCTCTTATGTCATCAGGCTGTTAAAACCTTTGTTTATTTTCATTTTTTTATATTTTAACGTTTAGGCTGTCTTTTTGCTCAACATATGTGAGACTGAACCAATTAGCAAAAAGTGCAGAATTGAGTGACACAGATTGCACAATGAACAGATATGACTATATGCAGGTAACTAATAAAATACACATATGTAGTGAAGAATAAGGACCGTGCAATCTGAAATATCGTTATATATTCTGTTATGCTGTTGTATAATAGGACAATGGAGACACACGATTGGATGTGAGGAGAATAAAACGCATATAGAGGAGTGAATGTGGGTCACTCCACACAGATAAAACTCCATCTGATCAAAGTTCTGATCATTATAATGAGCATCAGCGTCTTTGTTCCAGTTCTGTCCACTGATCCGGCTCTGGAAATGAAGGCCTGACACTGAGAGTTTGTCTAAATCAAACCTAACAAGCCTTCTTTCTTACAGAGAGTCACTTTAAAGAGCTCAGAGCCGATCGAGGGTCTGACACGATCGCACGACCGCGCCTGTTTAATATGAACTTATGTCATGCTGAGAGAGAATTATTAAGTAGAAGTGAAATGTCATTAAGTCCCTCATGTCACAGACTCTGCCTGCAAAGTTTTGTTAGCCGTGAGGTTAAGCATCCATGAACAAAAGTACCATGGTATTTCCCTAGGTTAGTGTTATTTTAGAATAATTTAATTAAGCATTATTTATTTATTTTATTTTTTTAAATATATTTTTTAAATTTTAGTTTTAGTAATTGTGTTATCTGTCATTTTTTAAATATTTCTATTTTTATTTTTATATTTTTAGTTTTAGTAATTATGCTATGTGTTTTTGTCATTTTCATAATTTTTTGGGAAAATTCTATTGTTTATTTCTATTTTTAAAATTCTATTTTAATATATTTCTATTCTTTATTTTTATACTGTATATATATATATTTATATATATATATATATTTAATTTTTGTTTTAGTAATTGTGTTATGTGCTTTTGTCATTTTTATTAGATTTTTTAAAAATATATTTCTATTCTTTATTTTTATATATATGTTTAATTTTAGTTTTAGTAATTGTCTCACGTGCTTTTGACATTTTTATTAGTTTTTAATATATTTCTGTTCTTTATTTTTATATTTAATTTTAGTTTTAGTAATTGTCTTATGTGCTTTTGTCATTTTTATTAGTTTTTTTTAAACAAAAATATTTCTGTTGTTTGTTTTTATACATGTAATTTTAGTTTTAGTAATTGTGTTGTGTTTTTGTTATTTTTATAATTTTTTTTATATTTCTATTGTTTATTTTTATAGTTTTAGTTGTAGTAATTTAGTTATGTGATTATGTGTTTTTTTAATTAAATTAGTGCATATGAACCGTTGTGCTGTGGCATAATCGTCATGGTATACAGATATGGAAGTCATTTAGTACCATAGTTTATCAAAATACTCAACACAAGTTTGACCCCATTCACCTTTCAGAGCACAGTCAGTGTTTGCCGTGGGATTTGCATGCTGTATCAGCGTGAAATGTCAAAACCAAACATGAAGGAAGTTTTGCTTATCTGGATACATCCAGTAGTATGACACAATGTCAAAAGCACATCATGATATCCAGAAACATGGCAGAATGTCACTGTCGAGATGGGATTAGCTTGTAAAATCGCATTTCTGTTGCGCTTTTCATGTGAAGGTCACATCGGCGTATTATAACCGGCCCTTAAGGGCCCCTGCAAAACATTTCAGAGCGTTTCAGCTGTATCTGAAGGCTGTGATGTTCATGTGTGCAAGGGTTTTTGACTTGTGGCCTCTGGTTTGTCTCTTTGTGATTGCAGCAGTCACCTGACACCATCCCAGGACCCAGCGCGGGCGTCACACCCAAACCCAAGGTAAGAAAGTGCAACCTAACGCTGATACGTGAAGAGCTGCCACAGTTTGGCCCACCCTGAATATCATTGACGAATAACTCATCTCAAGTGTTTCTCCTGAGACAACGAGTGGAGACTTTTGCTAAAGTACCAAAGTTTGTCATCAAAAGTCAGAGATCTTGGTATAAAATCAAATATTTCTCATCAAATTCATCCAAGACCATGTCAACAACTGTTTTCTGTGAGTGTCTGAGACATTTAAAAGGGCTGTGCAAATTTTCTCATCTCATTTTCTTCATAAAATGTAGTTTGCTTCCAAATTTTCATTGTAATTTTTCCTGAGATCAAATGTATACTCACAGTAAATCTGTAATACTTTTTATATTTTAAATACTATTATAGCATTTATTCATATTTTTAATTTAACTTTTATTTTTATATTTTCAGTTTTCAATTTAATTTCAGTTTAGGTTTTTTTTTTTTTTTTTTTTTTTTTTTAAATTTTAAATTTCAATTAATGAGAACGATTTTTAACAGTTTTAGTTTTAGTTAACAATAACATTTCTGCAGTAAAAGACACACAATTGAGAGCTCCATGAGGAACATCTGATCAGTATATTCCCTTGAAAGCGTCTCTCTAACACTCGTGATGCTGGTGGTGTTAATCAGTATCTTCTCTCGTCTCATTAGAATCTCTGAAGCTCTTTTAATCCGTGCGTGAGCTCTGCTAAACGCTCGCGCTAACAGCTAATCACCCGTGTGAGCAAAAGAACATACATTAGATACAAAATCAAACATGTCAGGAACCCCAGAATCCTCTGAAGGCTCTTCTGTTTCATAGATCAGCACATAATGTTGAATATAGATAATTATCGCTGACTAGAGATTATGATCTTTATCTGTTTTATTCTTTCAATACCCCAGAATTTATTACAGCAATAAGCCACGAGGGAGCGAGCATTACGCCGCGATTTAATCTGAGCGCAATAAATCCAGTCAGAATGTTTGATGTTTAATGTAGAGTTTTGACCAATGAGATTCCACTGTGGGCGGGGCTTTCCTGTGTGATGTCGTATAAATAGAATCTCAGCAACAGACAAAAACAGAAAATATGATTTATCACTCCTGGATTTATAGTGATTTTACCACAGTAAGGAGGAGGCATATTGCAAAGGCAGGTCTCTGTTATTGAGTTACTGAGGAAAAAATAATCTAATGCACAGCCTTATTGCTTTAATAAAAGTAATAAAAATCAATAAATAGCTGAATGTGTTAATACCGAATTTCATCCAGGTCGGAGTGTCGCGGCCTG
>JAFVLL020025010.1:0-2500 GCA_021397915.2 Tor tambroides | reverse complement strand
ACGAGCGCTGAGAAACGCCTTTCTGTCTCATGGACCGTATCCAGCAAAAGACAAGATCCACCTCGCCAGGATCATCAGGTCACAGATTTACATTTGTGCATTTGCTAGCATCTTTTTCAAGCTACCACTTTAAAGAAATTAATACTTTTATTCAGCAAGGATGCATTCAATTGATCAAAAGTGACATTAAAGACATTTATAATGTTGCAAAAGATTTCTATTTCAAATAAACGCTGTTCTTTTGAACTTTCTATTCAGCTGGGAATCCTGAAAAAATAAAATGTATCAGTTTCCACAAAAATATTGGGCAGCACAACTGTTTTTAACATTGATAATAATCGGAAATGTTTGTTGAGCAGCAAATCAGTATATTAGAATGATTTCTGAAGATCATGTGACACTGAAGACTGGAGTAATGATGCTGAAAATTCAGCTGCGCATCACAGAAATAAATTACATTTTAACTCATATTCACATAGAAAACAGCTATTTTAAATAGTAAAAACATTTTATATTTTAAATCAAATACAGTCAAACCAACATGTATTCAGACACCTTCAACATTTCTCACATTATCACAGTTTATTCGCTGAAAATGAAAAAAAAACAAGTATTCAGAGTTAAACTGTGTCAGAACAAATTCATCTT
The DNA here is from genome assembly GCA_021397915.2 of Tor tambroides. NCBI lineage: Eukaryota > Metazoa > Chordata > Actinopteri > Cypriniformes > Cyprinidae > Tor > Tor tambroides. The sequence continues at coordinate 1,852 of JAFVLL020025010.1, read as the reverse complement.
GATAATGTCAGATAGCTTTGATAGAAAGGTATGTAATGGATTACAATCAACCAAAATTATTTAGCTGTTAAATTTAAGAACACAATTACCAATTTAGGTCAACCAATTATCAAGCAATGCTTCAGTTTGTTCAGTCTGTGGTGGAAAAAGATCACATTAGCAATTAAAGAAAAACACTGAAGCAAAACATGCTCAGGTCAAAGCGTCTGAATAATTTTCAGTCCCAAATTTTCTGTCAGTTTTACTGGTAGTCCACTCTATGAAGAATTTTTTGGTATAATGTCACAGTTTACTTTATTTTGCTATCCTCACTTACATAAATGAACTATAGTGTCCTGCACCTACTAGGAAAAAAAATATCAAAAATGATATCTGGTGTCTGATTTTTGTTGTACTGTGGTTGTGTGATATAACTCTTGTGACGTTACTATCACAGGATCAGTGTAAGAGAGGTTGAAAGCGCGCGCGCGCGTGTGTGTGTGTGTGTGTGGCTGACTCATCAGCTGTCTGTTATCGCTGTGCTGGATGGCCGCTGTCCAAACTTCACTGTGATTGGATAAAAATGTCCCGTCAGAAGGTGGAGTGTGAACGTGTGACAGTGAAACGCAGAATCAGAGAGCTTTACATGCTTTAATGAATGCACACATGCACTCGATGAAAACGAGCAGCTTAATGACTTTAAAATGCAAATCAGTGACAGCGTGATAATGTCACACGGCAGATCATATTAAAGCAGATGCAATGAGAGCGTTTTTAACACTTTTACAGCTTTTTAATCGCATTCCTGGTCTTATTGTGAGTTCCTCATTAGTGCATGTTATTCTAAATTAAGAGCGTTTGGTATATTCTTTTTGTTGAAATATAGAGACCATTTTTCATAATTTAATCAATTCCTGCCTTTCATTTGGAAATACTGTACATCACATTACACAGGCAAAATGGGTTGCAAACAGTTGATTTTATAGCAAAATGAAAAACAGTAGCAGCAGCATTATGTACCTGAAAACACAAATATTAAATTATTACATCTATTAAATTGCAATGAACAATATTTTTCTGCCTTTAGCAAAACTGTAGGCCGTTTATGCATGTCAATGAACTATATTTTATTGGATTGTAATATTTCTACTCCTCTGAGAAAATTTATTTATTCTGTTCATACCCTTGAAAAGATTTTTAATCAGTTTAATCCAAATGTAGTTTGAGGAAAATGCATCTTAAATATGTTATTTAGTGTTTATTTTAAATTTTAATAACTCATTTATGGTTTTCACCATGAAAACAGATGAAGAAGCTGACATGCCATTTAAAAATACAACCATTTGGAATTTATTGGATCTGTTTTATAAAACTGCTTGGTGTTTTGTTCATGGGCAGCTAATAAAGTGACACTAACATTCAATGCTTTGTAGTTGCTTTGTTGTTTTTTAATATTTCTGAAAGAATTCTCTTCTGCTCACCAAGGCTGCATTTACTTGATTAAAAATACAGTAAAAACTGTAAAATTGTGAAATATTATTACAATTTAGACTAGCTATTTTCTAAGTGGATATCTGTTAAACTGTAATTTATTTCTGTGATGCGCAGCTGAATTTTCAGCATCATTACTCCAGTCTTCAGTGTCACATGATCTTCAGAAATCATTCTAATATACTGATTTGCTGCTCAAGAAACATTTCTGATTATTATTAATGGTGAAAACAGTTGTGCTGCCCAATATTTTTGTGCAAACTGTGATACATTTTATTTTTCAGGAGTCCCAGATGAATAGAAAGACCAAATGAACAGCATTTATTTGAAATAGAAATCTTTGGTCACATTATAAATGTCTTTACTGTCACTTTTGATCCAT
>JAFVLL020025008.1:0-16160 GCA_021397915.2 Tor tambroides | reverse complement strand
GAATACGCCACCAACGAACATTTTTAAATATCCACCAAATTATCGTTATTTATGTAAATTAAACGTTATCTCTCATTCAAACTCGCTCGCTCCCGCTCTCTCTTCCAGCTCATCGGTTCTCCGCATTGGATTGTGGGAAATAGTGCTTCAGCGAGTGTACATCGGTTGTACACTCGAAATCAGAATGCATTGTGGGTAAAAAGTAGTGAACGAATGTAGGGAATGAAGTCGTTCACTCAGAATTCGGACAGCACTACAAAATGGCTGACACCCGATATAGTGCACTATATAGTGGATAGGGAGCGGTTTCGGACACAGCTTTAAGGGTGGGCGGGTTTTGCGAAAACAATCGATGTTTCGAATCACTTGAAAAAGCACATGCTGGCGACACCTGCTGGTGAGAACGTTGTAAAAGCATCAAGAACTCAGACCAAACTTACAAAGCAAATGGAAATGTTTTTTTTTTTTTTTTTTTGGAAATACCATTTTTAAAAATAAATAATAAACACTTAAATACTATTAAATAATCAGTGCTTGTGTTATTTGTTATTGACATTTCCACAATGAAGTGCCGTAATTTGCTTAAATTGTCCAGTGTAATACCTCAGCTCAATCCTAAACAGATCTGTATTGCCAATAAATGTCTTTCTAATGATCTAACAATTTTTTTTTCCCAACACCATTTTCTAAAACTACATTTATCATACTCTTTCAAAAACAATGTTCTGTGTGGATGAGTATTAACTATCCAGTGGTGTGCATCTTAATTTACTTAACAATGTACACACGATGTACATGTATTCCTAGACACTGCATGAAACCAGTAAAGTAACCCCCATGTGCAGAGGAATATGCACAGAACCTCTATACAGTATATAATTATACCCTTACGAAAAAAAAATAACATCAGAATATGCTGGAAATTATATATTAAATAATAACATTACAATATATGGGAAACTAATGATTATTCAATACACTGCAAATATGCATGGACCAATGTTTATTGATACACATAAAAAAGATAGCAATAAACACAAATGTTACACTACGTTTGTACATGTAATGGCTTTATTGAAAGACTCAGTTAATTAATTTCTTTTTTATGAATTCATGGGTTTACATAAAGCTGAATACATACTATTAATGATCTGTCTACTTTTCTGAACGATGTCAATGTATTACTAGCACTTCTCGCGTTTATTGCCTCTATATGAAAAACAGCTTATTGTATTCCACATTTGGAAGTTGCTTTGGATAAAAAAACATCTGCTAAATGAATAAATGTAAATGTAAAGATTAATTTCACTTTAATGTTTGCACAGTTACACATTACATATATGAAAATATACTGCCTGAAAAAAAAGTGTTGCCGTTTGGGATTTAAATAAGCGAATACTTACAATTTTAGGATTTAATAATTTTGCAGTGATTAATATGGCATGTTGTATGTTTGGCATCAATTCTTTTAATTCTAACTAATACAGTGTGTAGCTTTTATTTGTCAAACAACCATGTTGGAATACGTGGATACATCCAGAAGGCACCTTTTTTTTTTTTTTTGGCCAGACAGTGTACAAGAAAAAATCGTTTACTGAAACACATATGTGTTGAGGTTAAATATATTTTTTAATATAATATATAAATATCTATTTTTGATAATATATTCTCAGTCCATATATATTTATATTACAATATTTTAAGATATTTTATTACAATGTATCTTTTTTTTTACACAAAATATATGATACTTATTCACACACATACATCTGCTTATCTCTCAGCATGTCTGCCAATCTCTCCGTTTGAGAAGAGAGGGGAGGGGTGTGACCTTAAAAATAAAGGTGAATGATGCATATGTAACGCCAGCAGGGGTCACTCTTGCTTCATTAAAATAGTTAACAAACAGTTCATTTGATGTTTTCATGTCATGCTGACGAATAGATTAAATTATACATTAAACGGTTAGTCTTTTTAATTCTTCCAATAATAACAAACATATGTCTAAGGGTGGTTGTTAGGGTGTTGTAGCCGTTCAGTGGAGAAAAAAACAGCTATTGACCAATCAGCAATTAGTACTGGAACTAACAAATTATATTGTAGTAAACTTTTCAATATATGAAAAGCAGCAATTCCTTATGTATTAGCCTATTCAATTTAATTTAATACAAAATATGTTATTATGTATATTTTCAATATACACTGATATGGCGTAAGGGTAATGGCATCAGTGATGCACAATATTTAATCCATGTCTTCTGTTTTTGGTAATCTGTTCATAATTTAACCTTTTTGCTCAACACTGTTAAAATATTTGTGAATTTTAAAGGAAAACAAAAATCTAAAATGCTGCAGTAAAACAGTAATTAAAGCACTATTTAAAACAGTAAAGGCAACAGTAATTTACAGTAAAAACAGTAAAAGGACTTTCCAAGAAATCCCTGCCTGACACATCACAAGTTGGAATTATTTAAATAATTTAGTTTCTTTATGTTATTCTGTTCTCACCAATGTGCATTAGATTGTTTTGTGTTGCATTTTATGTTTAGTTTTTTAGTGTCATGTGTTACCCTGATATATATTGGCATCATATCGCCTAATGAAATATATTGTTATATGTTATAAAATATACAGGCAATGCTAGATACTGTCTGTAATACCTGACATTGTCCGTTTTTTTCAACATTTTCTACAATTTCCTCATAACAAGCTAAACTAGTTTTTGCACAAGTTCAATTTGTCTACTGGTTATTTAGCCTGTGTATGTTTATTGTTTTATCCATGTATCATATATTTAAAGGATTTACATATTAATATTGTTTATTCATACATTTATAATACACTTTTTATTTTAACAATTTACTGAATGAGACAAACTGCCATAGACACAAGAACATAATACGGGTAAAACAATATAATCAAATGATTAAAGATATTTAAGTACAAGATTAATTTTTCTCTGTAGATTAGTAAGGTCACATTAAATTAAATATAAGATAAAAAAAATAATTTCAGTGTTTCCCAATAAGTACTGCAGCCCAATGAGCCCCAATAGAGGTGATGCCACTTCCATTCTGTCGTCCGCTGAGAAAACGCAGCTCATTTCCTTTCTGGGTTGGATAGAAGTTAAATGAGGCCCCACTAGACTGTCCCACTTTAAATAAGCGCCCCTGATTAGTGACAAACACAAGCTCATAGATGTAACCAGAGTAATACTTTCCAGAGATCTGAATAATTGCTTCTTTGTCATAGAGTGTCATTTCCATCAGATTGCCACTATTTACACCAACCGCTGCTGTCCAGTTACTCTCGTACCTCAGCTGGAACCTAAACAAATATGTCAATAATGTTAAGCTAGTGCATATGCCATAAAGAATGACATGTACAATCTAAAATTCTATTATATAAATTAAATCACAAATGCTTCCCTGAGAGAAATAATTTGTAGTATCAATTAATGACAATAAATTCTTTGTCACTCCACTTCTTCTGATATCTACTTGACAAGGTTTTTAAACATAAATTTCTAACAACATTTTTCAAAGCCATAATTGTTAAATTTTTGGTTATTTGAAAATATGGATGATTCGGAATGTCCAGTGGTGCTTTACCCAGAGATATAGCCGCCCCAGTTATTGGATTCCCAGACTCTGATCCCAGTGATACGACCCTCACTGGCAGTGGAAAATTCAGTCCCACTGCCGTCCCCAACAGCAGGTGAGTAAGAGAAAAGATCAGGTAAAGCTGAAAGAAGGAATAATAGCTTTTCAAACTGTCTCGCATGTATTTCAACTATGACTTAAAGGATTATTCAATAAAATGAACGGCAGAGCTGAAGTTACTTAAACTTAATAAGTAAGCTGTCATTTGTTCACAATGTATCTGTTTATCTTGGACCCTGACTTTTGTCTTATTGTAATTATGCCTGAGTTGCCATTTTATCTAATAATTTATTTAATTTTCATATATTAAATTATTTACTTATTTGCTTACTTATTTGAGCTGAACTATTGTATCACAGACATGTGGTAATACTCACGCGCTGCCATGCCCATGGCATAAACTGCAGAGAAAATCAGAAAAAACGGCAACATTTTGGAATAAATTGCTGTCCCGCACACTCCAGGAATCTAAGGAAATCATAAATGATGTATTTGATTGTTATATCAAATTAGAGCTATTCTGGATTCGTGAATTTTATTATGTCACTGATACAAACACTTTTTGCTGCAGAGCAAAGCATGTAACAGTTTAACAGTGGCAATTTGTGAACAATAAACCACTTTTTGATGATCATATGACGACAATGACTAAACTGCAACCTATGAATTAATTAGGTAATCTAACATACTGCTGCTGACTGATTACTGCATATAGACAAGAGCTCATCTATAACAATTTATATATATATATATATATATATATATATATATATATATAATCATAGAATTCACAGAAAAGAAAAGAAAGAAATATATGAATAAAGATCTGATATTTCAATTACCTGTAGACGGGTATGCGGTTGATAGTTGAAGAGACTAGTGTGTTTACTAAACCTGCTCGTACACTTTTTTGCTCATCAGACTTTTATTATTATTTGAACAATATGTCTTTGTGTTATAGTTTTCTATGACACTCCTCACATGGAATGTTTTAGAACTATGGCATGTTTGGTATCAGAATCAGAATCACAGCTACCACAAGTTACTGTTGAAAACAAGAATTTGAACCACTATTTTTATATCTTAGTGGTTCTAACAGCTGCTCAGATTTTGTTGAACTCCTTTAATGAAAATAGATTAATTAGATCAACAATAAACTTATTAGTGGGACTGATATTTACACTCTAATCAACTGCCCATCTATAACAATATATATATATATATATATATATAAAATTCACAAAATAAAAAAGAAAGAAACATATGAATAAAGATCTGATATTTCAATTACTTGTAGACGAGTATGTGATTGATAGTTGAAGAGACTAGTGTGTTTACTAAACCTGCTCGTACACTTTTCTGCTCGTCAGACTTTTATTATGTGAACAATGTCTTGTTTCAGTTTTCTATGACACTCCTCACATGGAATGTTTTTGGCATCAGAGTCACAGCTACCACAAGTTTTTACTTTTCAGTTTTAAAGGATACTTTTATTATCAAAACATAATTCAAAACACTTGAACTGTGTGCCTGTTATTGTTAGTGTTGAAAACAAGAATTTGAACCACTGTTTTTGTATCTTAGTGGTTCTAACAGCTGCTCAGATTTTGTTGAACTCAACAATAGTTGTTCTCAACAATTGTTGAGATCAACAATAAACTTATTCGTGGTACTGATAGTTGCATTATAATCACCTGTCAACTATATTATACAGTATATCACATTTTCATTGCTTTTTACAACAATAAGCCTTTTTGTGAATTCCAATTTAAATAGGTTGATGTCAAATATTTTGCATCAATTAAAAATATATCCTGATACAAACTGTCTATACAATTTTTTTACATAACATTTTTGTGGCTTCTCTATAAAACACTCCAGTCAGTTAATGGAGGATAAGACTTTATTTGTTTACTTCACCTTCACTAAGATTTTTCTTTATTTTTTCACAAGTCATGTGTCTCATACTGGAGTAAAATGGTTTTGTATATACATGTCACTCCTTGAGAAGTTTATTGACATAATCATAATTATCATTATATGTAATAATTACCATTTTATATTAGATTTCCATATTTAAAAGATGGAAAATCTGAACAAAATAAAACAATAAAATCTACACATTATAAGGCATTTGACAAGCAGGAGAAATAAATGAAGATAAATTAAAGTTTCCAAGTTTTTAATATGATCTTTATGGAGCCCCTAAAGGGACATTTGCAAAAATAAAAAATTAACACTTTGGTGTGCGCAGGAGAAACTATGGCATGCTCACGAGAAACTATAGCGTGCGAACGAGAAACCATCGCGTGCTCATGAGAAGCTTTTCGTGTGCGCAACGAGAAACTTTTTGCGAGCTGACGCCTTACAGTTTCTGGTTGTGTAACTTCTGCCATCTTACAAAGAAGAAAACAAGAGCATGCATGCACATGAATTAGCCTAACTGAGATCTGTTTTGGCCTTCAATAGAAAACATTAATTCTGTTCTTGCATTTCGACACAGATAAATCACCACTGAACGGCATAAGAACAGCTTTTTTTCTCACAGGTTATATTCCACCTGAACAATACATAACATCTCAGGACTGTACATCTGTACATAACTTCTCAAAACTTTTAATCTGTAAAATAGCACATTCATAATTCTTTCTATTTTCTCTATATTTTGTACATAACTTCCTAAAACATTTGCACATTCATAATTCTATTTTATCTATATTTTTATTACCATATAGCTATTATTATTATTATTATTATTATTATTATTATTAATTTATTGTCTATTCTGTTTATTATTAGAGTTATATTTCATTCTATTACCTTAAATTGTATGTCTGCATGTCTGTACTTTCTCCACTGGATGCCCCTGTCACCAATGTGTTTAAAATATTCTTACTTATCAAGATCAAAACATCCTTTATTAATCCACTTTGTCTGATTTAATGCATGTTTGCAGATTGCGGAGAAATGCTGATTCAGCCTCATACTCCACGAACTGCTCTAACGTAATCCAAAATTAAAGTCAGCGCGATCGTTTTGTTTTCATCAGCATGGGTTTGAAAATCATATTACACTGATTTGGACTCCGCATCAGTCTTTTCACGACAATTAAATATTTAATTTTACTTCTACAATGCTTGTTAAACCAGTTTAAATGAAATATTATATGCATGTTTAATCAGTAAAATATGTTGTATTAGGAACTGTATTTAACGAAAATAAAGGCATTAATAAGCTCAATGCACATAGCCGTATATATTGCGCCATTCAGCCCATTTCACAGCGAGTTTTCTCTGCCTTCACAGAGGATGCATTAAAGCGGACATATTATAATTATCCTGGACCCTTGAACTTGGTTTTATGGACCTGTCTTGAACTTGGTATATGAGGCTGAATCAGTGCTTCATTTGTAAATTGCGAGGTCCCGGAATAAAGCGGGGTGACAGATCCGGCCAGTGTTAAGCGGTAAATGAGCATTCGCGCAGTCACATTGGTGGACCAACTTAAGTGATTACCAGCTTGCATCAGTTGCTTTTATAGTAGGCTATGCACATGTACTCTAAAAAAATCATGGTTATTTTATTTAAACATTTATTTAAACATTTTTATTTAGTGTTTGGGTAGTTTTTGTGTAACCCAGCTGCTTGGACAGGACAGTCTCAACAACCCGGTTGTAATGAGTGCGACTATTTTGCATCCTCTTCAGGTAAGAGTAGTTCTCAGTGCTGCCGACTTGCATTTCTTTGGAAAAATATAGGTTTGTGTATGTTTTTTTTTTAATCTATAAAACAGCTTCTTTGCTGTAAATCATTTTATTTTATACAAAGAAAACTAAAGGAACATGATGTCAGTCACCTAAATGATCCGCATCATCTTTTTGCAACAATTAAATGTTTTTTTACTTCTAAAATACTTGTTAAACGAGTTAAACGAATTCATGTTTAAACAGTAAAATATGTTGTATTAAGAGCTGTATTTAACAAAAATAAAGTCATTTAGGCAAAGAAAGAAAGAAAGAAACATATCAAAATAAATGAAAAACTAAAATGAAACAGTTATTGAAAACCTAACTAAAATAAAGTAATAATTATAAAAAATAAATGTGACCAGTGCTGGCAAAATGAGTCAGAATGCGCAAATTTTAAAAAATGAGTTCTTTTTTTCACATTCTCCATTAAAACATTGAAATACCTTCAAAAATGATATACTGTATGACTTGGTGGAATCGGACAAAAAATGACTGAGCTATAGCCGTTTGAAGGCAATAGAGACAGCAGATCTGATTTCAAGAAAAACTGAGTTAAAGATTCCAAAGCAAAATCACCAAGCAACGTACAGTTCGTTTTGGTAGAGGGAAGCCTTGCGGTTCAACTCATTGCTACCTGCCTACTCATGCTAAGTCCTTTTTGAGAACTGTTTAAGTTTACGCTCAAACGTGAGTATTGTTTGACTGCGACTGTTTGTAATGTGATATATCTGAATTACAATGGCTAATGTTAGCTATTTTGCTTTCTGTTGTAGAAAGGCTTTTTGGATACTTGTTTCCTATTTAATCTGTTACATCATAGATTCAGCCCGATCTCACGGCAATTCGTACATATTTTACGAGGTGGCTAATTCGTACGAATTCGTACGACCTCACTCGTACAAATTCATACGATTTTTGCTAAGTCGTACGTATTTTACGAGTTGCCAGTCGATAATGAATTTGTACGAACGACCTACACTAACCCCGCCCTAAGCCTACCCGTCACTGGGGTTTAGACAAATCGTACTAAATAAATGCGAGTGAGAATTAAATGCAATTACGTCTGAATTAATACCTCGTAAAATATTCTGGTGCCGTGAATAGCGTTGCACGTTAGTACCTTTATTGGTCAATGCTGTTTTTGTTCACCGTGGGGCACTATTCATCACATGTCTCCAGTAAAGCAAGGATCACAGAGCTACAGAGCTGTGTATAACCACGCTGTGGCAAGACTACAGCACATGGCTTTAATCAACATGGCATTGATTCATTGAGTCTACGATCTATACAGATTATCTTCACTTTGCACGCACTTGATTACAGGAGTATAACATTGTATTGCTCTCAAATAACATCTGGAATCATTACTCATCTCATCTCCATCATCATTTCATTTCATCTAACTCTGATCACTCACGATAAGTTTCATTTATTATATTGACTCTTTATGCACAAAGAAAGGAACTGCTCATTTGTTTATATTGTTTTGGCAAATAAAATACCAGAAATATATATATATATATATATATATATGCGCACTTGGGAATAAAAAAACAAAAACACAAAAAAGATTATTTGTTTGATGAAGTGGTTTTATTATTCAGTACCAGTTGATTTTCTGTTGAACCCCCTCAGAGTAACATCTTTAAAAAAAAAAGAGGTGTTGCAATATAAGCACAGTTAGTTATGTCTAAAGTGAAAGTAAACAGTTGAGAGAGAAACAGATGTGTGCACCTCTTAAAGGGACAGTACTAAACATGCTGCCGATTGTTCACCCAAAAATTAAAATTCTGTCATTATTTACTCACCGTCATGTGTTACGAACCCCACTTATAGAATCCTCGTTCAGGAAGGGGTTTAGTAACATAAAAAGGACGCGCAAGGCAGAACTTCAATTTAACCATTTATTAAAGGCCAAATATCTCGCGAGTCACATTCAATCAGCTGGCAACAGATATAATAAAGAATTAAATCAACTAAATAAAACAAACCAAACATAGATCAACACACACACAGATCAAACACAGATCAAACGCAGAGTAAGCACCACTTTTCAACGGTAGGCTTGACCACAAGACGCGCACGAAGCTTGCTGGCTGCACTCATCATCAACGGTGGCTGGACAGAAGGAGCTTCTCAACAAGTGCGGGTCATGCTCATCAAAGAGCGTAGTAGTAACTGTGGTGGGACACGCGCTGAAACGGGGAGAGCCACCAACACAACCGCAACTTCCACCTTATATTCGGCCCAGAACGTCGTTACCAAACAAGCCGCAGGTGTGTGGGGACGGAGCTCAACCTCGGGAGAAAAGAATGAACCAAATCAGTACGGGGGGGGGGGCTTGTTATAGCTTGTTAAAATTGCCACTTTTTAAAATTGTGAGCCCAACACGCTAGAATTTGAGAATCGCTGTCTGAAGCTAGGCTGCCCATTTGCTCCCGGAGAGAAGAGGGCGGAACAGAGCTCAAGCTCAGGCGCTAGAAAGTGCTAACCTTTTGCAAATAAACATTCCTATTAGTACAAGCCGGGTGTCTCACTCCTGCTTAAAAGTGAAGCTGCGGAAGCTCTTTGATTGCCCCTAGTGTCTGGCTTATGTCTGGGCCATAAGCCCTGCCTCTCATGTATATTCAGGACTTCAGTCAAAATAATAAAATAAATTACACTTACAATACAATTTTCCGAAATATGGTTTTGGTCATTTAAGGTAGTTGTTATCACTTTAAATATGTTCAATTGTTCGTTTTTGAGATAAGTATGATTTTAGCTAATGCATTTGATGCTATAAAAATGGGCCGTGTCGTTATGGTTGATTGGATCTGCGGGAGTTTGGGCGGGAGTTTGATTCCGCGGCTCCGTCTCACGACTCTACTGCGCAGACTCTGGCTCCAAACAAAGCTCTACTGCACAGACTCGGGCTCCAAATGACGTCATTTACTCAAGATGGCAGCGGCCATACTGAGATGAATTCGCTTCACTTTATATAGTGGAAGGAAGCGGAGACGTGTCGTCCATCTTTTTTACAGGCTATGGTACAAGCCTGTTATCTTTACAGAAAACACAGAACTCTGTTTCAAAGTCAGTGATCTGATTATACTGTGCATAACAAATTTATGAATTACACAGACGGGGAGCATGGCGGGATAAAAATAACAACATAGCTGGTCTCATGCTATCACAAACTTTATAGGTCCCACTTCTGATCATGAGCTCGACAACTTCAAGCGATCGACTCACATTGCTTTCATATGCAACTTTTAACTACCACATTCCTATTCACGATCATTCTGGTAGCACTTGAAGGCAGCAGCAGTGAAAACAGGCAGAGGCAATGATAGCATTAGCAGTTAGCCTTACTGAGAGCCAAGAAGCTCTTTCAGAAATGCAAATTTGAAAACAAACACGTGATACTTACTTTGTCTGGAGCTGATGTTCGAAGCATTGGTATTGATCCATAAATATTTAGGGGACGTTACCGGGATATTTTCCGGGATATTTCCTTCGAAAATGAAATTTAACCACAGTGTCCTCGGCTCAGATGGGGGAGATTGTGTTGAGTCCTATGTTCATTAGTGCATCCCAAAACACAACACTTGTAAAGTCTCTTTGGCGCTGATTGTTTATCTCCAGTAATGGCAGACTGCAGCTTCTCACTCAGTGCTGTGTTTATGCTAATAGGGCAGAGAGCGTCACAAATGGGCGGGACTTTTTCTCCTCGGTGACGTGAACAGAGGGAGAATCTGAAACAGCTCCTTTGGAGAGACTGTTTATGATTTATTGGTTTTATAAAAAATGAGTTGGTGGATTTTTAACATAATAGGCTGGTTGTTTTCACACACTGCGGCCACACAACTGTGTTGAAACACCTTTTAAAAGTGATTTTTGCATAATAGGTCCCCTTTAATGTTAATAAAATAAAACACAAAGAGAAAAATAACTCACTGCTCCTGACTAAAGAACTTTAACGCAGTTGCTAAAATTCAGCAGTAATAAAAAACCTTGAAATTTTCAACAACTTTTCACATATCTTTTTGCACCAAATACTATCGATAACAGTATCGATAAGTACTGGTATTGATAAGCAGTATCGATAAAATGTTAACGATACCCATCCCTATTCAAATGTAATATTTTTAAAAACTCCCTCGCAGGCCGGTGTTCAGCAGGCCGTAGTTTTCCCTCCTCTGGTCTAGTGTGTAGTCATGCATAGCTATGGCATATGAAAAACAAATTACATTTTGTTTGTTTTACTAAAAAATGTAATTAATTATTGGTCAGGGTTTATCATTATTATTGTTCATAAGTGTTGGTGTGGGCTAACAATGCATTATGAGGTAATCTTAATTTCTAAGTGGTAATACTTACATTTTTTGAGTGTAAAATCAACAGTCTTCGAGATCTTCGATCAGCTGATCGATGTCTCCTTTGTGCAGATATTGCAAACTTTGCAAACATGGAGGAAAACGTACTAAGTAAATAGTATCGAGTTACTGATGTTATGAGGTGTTTGTGCACCTGTTGCTCTTATTTTCTTTTTATTATTACTGCAGAACTTATAATTACATACAAGTTCAGGGAAAAAAGATTGTATCTTTAACAATGAACAATAATAATGACAAAAAAAACAGAAAACAAAACTATAATGGGTTTGTGTACATCATAGTATGTGATTATATACACAGAAAAAAAAGGATTAAATATCTTTGAATAATCATGATATTCATATAATCATAATACATAAAAAATTTGTTTAAATTTGTTTTGTAAAAGTTATTTTTGTTATTTATAAGCCTTAGGGATGAAACGAGAGAAATATTCAAGAAAAAAGGAAAACAAAGGAGATGTAAACCAGTTTTACATGTGAATGAACAATTTTGCACATAAAATAAAGAAATTAACAACATATTCAAGAGATAATGATTTGGGATTTTCGTAATAAAAAATTATATCCTTAAGGATTAAACTGTGGGTCACATTAGTAAGGTTAATAATATAAAAACTTAAATCAACCCAAAATTTATTGGTTATACTACAATCACAATAAATTTCATCATCATCAATATATTTCCAGATAGATATATTAAACCTGTCGCTCATATCTTTTAAGTTACTTTTGTTACATATACCAGTATATAAAAATGGGAAAAATAAATGATAAAGGCATGGTAAATGTTTTAATAAGGCAGTTTTATTGTGATCTTCATATGACATAAAAACGTTTATCTGTTGTTTTAATTAAAATCAACTTCAACACTTGAAGTTTAATAGTTAGCTTTAATAAAAATCAGCCTCTGTGTAATAAAAGTGCCTGAAATTGAAAGGAAAAAATAAATAAATAAAAAATTCAGGATAAAATCATTGCAAAAGGAGCCTTTAGTAATTATTGTGTTAAAGGAGAAGCCCTTGAAGCATCATTAGGAATAAAACAATTTCATTCCAGTCTTCTCAGTGTTTAATTAATTAATTAATTAATTAATTAATTAATCAGTATATTATTATCCAGAAATAATTTTAATAATGCTGACAGCTCAAAAAAAAGTCCCAAAATTTCATCCCTCATAAAGAGCTCAGGAAAAACATGAATATGCTACTTGTTAACTGACTTTTTCCTCACATACACATATAATGTGTAGCCTGTGATATATTTCTGACATTATGAAGTGGAATTGTAGTAGACAGCCCAATGAGCTCCAATGGAGGTGAGGGCAAATCCATTCTGACGACCGCTGATGAAGCGTAGTTCACTTCCATCGTGGGTTGGGTAGAAGTTAAATGAATTTCCATAAGGCTGCCCCACTTTAAAAGAGCGCCCCTCGTTAGTGACAAACATAAGCTCACTGATGTAACCAGAATAATACTTTCCAGAGATCTGAACAAAATGTTCATTGTTGAAGAGTGTCATCTCCTTTTCATTCCCATAATAGCTCACGCCAACCAGTTCTGTCCAGTTACTGTTATATCTCAACTGGATCCTAAACAGATACAGTATACACCATTGCTGTTAATTAATTCAGAGCTAAATATCATACAACTAGACAATTAAAAAACAATACAGAATATAAAAACAGAAAATAGAATGTTAAATATGCTGTTTGAAATATAAAGTGTATAATTTGTAGCAAAATGGTTTTATGTGAGGTAACCAGTATAATAATTATGACAGATCAGGTTCTTTTGGACTTGATAAGAAGATGTTATCCAGTGTGTGACTATCTAGTGGTGTTTGGGGAAACCTACCCATTGATGTAGTTGTTGTAGTATCCATTCTGGGGATATTCATAAACTCTGACTCCAGTGATGCGACCCTCGTGTGCAGTGGAAAATTCGGTTCCGCTGCCGTCCCCAGCAGCAGGGGAGTATGAGTAAAAATCAGGTAAAGCTGAAAAGGTAATAGATTATCAGCTGTAAGTGATCAGCTGTTTTTTGGTGCCAATTGGAATCTTGATTTTGACCGTTTCAGTTATACAGCTCAAAAATTCATTGATATACTACTTTTAATGCCTAATTCTAACAGTGCCTTAACAGTGTTTAATGCCTTATTCTAACAGTGTGGTACAAAATAAGAGTAAGCACTTGATGCATAATCAGTTAGTCAGTGTTGATTTATTTATTGCACCATATTTGTATTGAGCTGAAAAGTTAGTAATACTCACGCATGGTCATGCTCATGGCACAAAGGGCAGAGAGTACCAGAAAATGATGCAGCATTTTGGATTGTTATTTGTCCACTGCTCTCTGAGAATCTAGATAGCAAACTGTAGATTGCTATTTTTAATAAATCAAACAATACTGAATTATAATTTGTTTTTAAAAATAAACATATCTAATTTTTACTGTATTCACAAATAAATAAATACATGTATAGATAATTATTAAAACATTTAAGATTGTATTCATGATGTAGAGTATTATATTGTTAATTGTTATATGATGCCATTACCTAGTTGAGCCTGAGAGAGTGTTCCTTGAGTAGGATGGTTAAACCAAGCCTTCATTTATACTCTCTTGCTGGTCCAGCCTCTTTTTTTTTTCAGTCATTTAGATGAGGAATGTTTTGGAACATTTTTTTTAAAGCTTGAGTATTTCTGGAAGGAAAATATTTTAAGAAGGAATTTCCTTTTTGTTTGTATCATAAATCACATGACACATTTTGTGAATAAATAACTGAATGAATATGCATATCAGATAATTATCAGAACTAGTATTATATAATATAAAAGGATATTTTTCCAGTAAACCTTTTCAAGTAAAATATTTTGTGCTGTTAATTTTTTTTGAACAACTGAGCATTACAAAACTTTACAGGTGATTAAAAACTAATAAAAGAATTATGCAGAGTCTAAGCTGATCAGATGTGTTGATCAAAACTCTGTTTTTATCAAAATATTTAAATGAATAGATTTTTTCTTAATCATACTTTTTATGCAAAGCATTATTAACCACTCCCCCAGCTCCACCCTATTTTATTTTATTTTAAGCATTTGTTTAAAAAGATAAAATATTTTCCAAAATAATAATAATAATTGCAAGTTTATTAAAAAATTAAAATTTGTTGAAAAAATATTGAAGAAACACATTAAACATTTTGAAAATAATTCTTAGTATGTGTGTACATGTTATTTTCTCATTAATACTCAACTCATACACTGTTCACAATATTTTGAGCTTATATAACAAAACAAGTCATTCTGCTTCAAATGATAGTAGTTTTGTCATGCATTACCTGATCACAAAACAGATTATAACCCAGAAGGAAAATAGTATTTTTTTGCAAGACAAAATATGCAATGTAAAGTTGAATGACTTGAAATGGACTAACCACATTGATGTTTATGACAAAAGAGGGCTGGGGCATTCAAAATCCAATTGTCTTAAACAACTGCAGAAATTCCCCTGCCTGTGACACGAGATTCAAGGTTTGTGTGTGAAGTTTTGAAGTCTATGCACAACCTCCTATTTAGAATATCAACACTTTCACTAAAACAAAACCAGTTATACAGCTTGTAAATATATTTACTTGTCTCCTGCTTTTGCATGACAGACAGATAACAATGTAATCTCATTGTTTGGGGTGATGTGATTTGTTTTGCTCTGCATTAAGGAAGTGACTACAAGGAACAAATTTTTGTTGCTATTGAACTTCTTGTATTCTATCAGGTGTGACATTTTTTTCAAGGTTTGAAATAACTACAACTGTGTCAATATAAAAATAAGATTTGTGAACGAATTATTCAACTATTTATTTATTTAGTTAATTTGCTTGTTAGTGTCTTAATGAGTTAATGAAAGCCACTATTTTCAGCTCTGACTTATGTGGAGTGAGCAAAAAAGTCGAGTAAGTCGATTCTAAAAGTACAAAAATGCAAAAATGCAGGTAGAAAAAATAAAAGGGATTTTTTTTTTAAGTAAAAAATTACTGCAAATTGTGTGTGTGTGTATATATATATATATATATATATATATATATATATTGTAGCGGGCTGAAGAATCACACGACAGGCTAAGGTGCAAAAAAGGCCCCGGAGGGTGTGTTTATTGTGGAAAGTAAAAGGGTGAAGGTGCCAACGTGTCCTGGTGCTCGTCTTCAGTGCTCGGTGATCCTCCTTTCCTGCCGTCTGTGTGCTCAGTGGTCCGTGGAGCATGTTAGGGTGGCGGGCTGGTCGGTCACGCACTGCTGTCTGAAGGGCAAGAGAGAGAGACACGGTTAGGTGGCCTGCTTCAGGAGACATTGCTCACCTAAGAATGCAGTGCGG
>JAFVLL020025007.1:0-14845 GCA_021397915.2 Tor tambroides | reverse complement strand
TGGCTCCGCCCCTGTCTGTAATGTCCACAGGTGCCGGCCATTTTGCAGTGTTCAAATTCTTAATGAACAATTTCATTTAACAGTGCACACTTGTATACCCATAATGCACTGTTACAGTGTAAAACTGCCAAATTATGATCATTTAGTGGATGACTCAAATATTTTGTTTTAATCTTATTCAATATTAAATTAAAATATTTTTTATGATTAAACAACACATTATATATTTAATTAAGGCATTTGAGTTGTTTCTCTTTTTTTTTTTTCTTCCTGGTGCATAAGATTTATATCAAAAACTAATTCAAACTTTTGATAAAAACTATAATAGTATCTCAGTGATACTAAAATAACTGGTTCGGAATAAACACTCCAAAGACATTTTTATTTGAAACCGCCAAATGCAATTAAAAATTGTACCGAAAAATGTTTAAATACTTATGTTTAACTACATTTTAAGTATAAATTAAATCACTTTAAATTTGCCTATTTATACTTCAATTTGGTATTTTTAAACTAATAAACTGATACTTGATTCAGTAGCTCCCACCTGAATCCCTTAGCTAGACCTAATACAATAATTTAAAAACAAATTCCTTAAAAACTGCATACTATGCAACATGATTTTAAGGATGGGATAAGATCCTTCTTGATGTATACTGAAATTCCGACAAGGTTTTTTTGTCTCTAACTGAAACACTATCTCCAAATGAAATCTAGAAAGTAACCCAACAAATGAAAGTTTATAATGAAAAATGATTCATTAAAAAATAAATCAATCTTGTTCTACAAATCATGTTTACTTTGTAAAAGTAGTCCCCATGTGACCGACAGCAGCTCTAGTTACAGTGTGCTGTTCCTGTGGGAGGATCAGTGAAATCAGGATCCAGCTGGACTAGTTTCACCATTTACACTGCTCTTAGTATTTAACAGGCACTAGTGAAACCAGCAGAATGAGCAAATTATGCTAGATTTGATTATGATTAAAGATTAAAACAACAGACCACAAAGACCAATCAAGCAGCTTACAATCAGCAGAGCACTCGCTGGACCACAGTATGCCAACTGCTACAACACGGCCGGATAAAGAACAGAGCATTTTCACCTGTATCAGTGATGAACATGGCAACAGAGAAAGACAAGAGACCTCTGTAAGTTCTTCTTCACAAAGTGTTTTGTAACATCCGAGCATACTTCTTTTAAACTTTTGTATGCCTTTTCGTTTTTAAGAGGCCGACATCTCTGTCTATTTCTGTCTTCACATTAAGGTGAGGCTTCCCCTTTCCAGGAAGCTGTGTTATGCAGTAGGTGGTGTACCGTATCAGATGACCAACATTGCAATGGGTTTTTCTCTACAGATCTTTCTGTTAGATGTAGTGCAGGTAAGTAACATAACTATGGATAAATGATGATTTATATAGTCAGATATATCCAGTGCAGCCAAAGTGACATCAGCCCAAAAAAGGAGGTCATTTTGAGGAAACATTATGTATTATGGAATAACCAAGGAGGTTTATAATAATTAGGAAAAAGCTAAGAAAGATAGGAAAATGTAAGCCCATTTCACAATTTTATGAGCCTCCAAAAAAGAACGGAGCATTGCCAAAACACATACTATAATATAATGAAACATTTGTTTAAAATTGTCATAAGAAATCACTAATTTTGCATGCTCTTCAATGGAGAAAAACTCTTTTTGGGATTTACATAATTCAAAGGAAAGTGTAAGTTGCACTTTGCACTAAAAGACCAGGAAAGAGCACTATGCAAATACATCCATTTTGATTTCATGTTAACTTTAACTGCTTTGTCTACTAAAGTTATGTCTGAGATTTTTTGAATAGACGCATTTTATCTCAGCAATCTTATCGCTGAAGTGGAAAATATCCCGTATGCATTCCCGTATTTACCCTCATTTCTCTGTTTTGCTCTTGTTTGGTGTGCAGATGGAGGCTTTTTCAGTATCTTTGATTCTGTTTATCAGTCATGCCTGGGATGCCGTGACTGATCCCGTTGTTGGGTATCTAGTGAGCAGGAGTAGCTGGACCCAAATCGGCAGGCTCCTTCCATGGTGGGTGGTAAGAGTTTGTCACATAAATGCTATTGCATATTTTAAATAAAATATTACTAAATCAATCATATCATTACAAAGAAAGACCTTTTTCTGTTTAATGAGATGAGCTTCTCTTTTTTATGATGGAGCAATTAGGGATGCAAAAGTAATTGCTACAATCTTCCATTCACCTTTATAAAAGTTTACCCTGTTACAGTTTGTGTTCCAAGTGTGAAAAGAGTTCATTTACAACTTTACAAAATAATAATAAATACACACGTGGTCAGAATTGTTGGTACCCTTGGTAAATATGATCAAAGAAGGCTGTGAAAATAAATGTGCATTGTTAATCCTTTTGATCTTTTATATATATATTTTTTTTAAATCACAAAAATCTAAGCTTTCATTGGAGAATAAGAATTTAAAATGTGGGGAAATATCATTATAAAATAAATGTTTTTTTTTCTCAAATACATGTTGGACACAATTACTGGTACCCCTAGAAATTCTTATGAGTAAAATATATCTGAAATATATTCCCATTCATATTCACAATTTTGAGCACACCAGCGTGATTATGAACATGAAATTATCCAGCCATGGCTTCCTGTTTCACAGAAATATAAATAGGAGGGAAAACAAAACAAAGGGCAAATCCCAAATGAATCACCCATCACAATGAGAAAAACCAAAGAATATATTTCTGATGTGCAGCAAAAGATAATTGAGCTTCACAAATTAGTGAAGTGGCTTTAAGAAAAGAGCTAGAGCAGTGAAAATTCCTATTTCCACCATCAGGGCAATAATTAAGAATTTCCAATCAACAGAAAATGTTATGAATCTGCCTGGAAGAGGACGTGTGTCTGTATCATCCTAATGCACGGTGAGGAGGAGAGTTTGAGTGGCCAAAGACTCTTCAAGGATCACGGCAGAAAAAGGTTGAGTTTCGGGGTCAGAAAACCTTAAAAAAATGATCAAACAGCACCTACATCACCATGTTGTTTGGGAGGGTTTCAAAAAAATAAATAAAATAAAATAAAAAAAAAATCAAGAAAAGAAAATGCTTTCACCAAAAAACTATCTCCAGCCTGCTCAATTATCAGACATGACTGGAATTTCAAATGGGACTGGCTTCTATGGTCAGATGTAAAAAATAGCTTTTTAGCAGCAAACACTCAAGATGGGTTTAGTGAACGCAGGGATAAAAAGTACCCCATGTGTACAATGAAATATACTGCTGTATTTTTGATGTTGTGGGCCTATATTTCTGCTGGAGGTCCATCTTGTTTAGACACATGGCATCACTGATTCTATCAAATACCAACAGATGAAAAATCATCAAGTGACTGACTCTGTTAGAAATCTTATAATGGGCCATGTTTGGATCTTCCAACCGGACAATAATCCAAACACAAACCTTAAAAACAACACAAAAATGGGTCACTGGGCACAAAACCAAGCTTCTGCTATGGCCATTCCAGTCCTCTGACCTGAACCCTGTAGAAAATGAGTGGGGTGAACTGAAGAGAAGAAGCACCGTCATAGAGCTGTGAATCTGAAGGATCTGGACAGATTCTGGATGAAGGAATGGTCTCTTATTTCTTGTCAGGTGTTCTCTAACCTCATCAGGCATTATAGGAGAAAACTCCTATACTATTTCGGCAAACGGAGATTTCAAAAATTATTGAATAAAAGAGTACCGTTAATTGTGTCCAATGTGTATTAGAGAAAAACATTTATTTCATAATAATATTTCCCCCCATTTTAAATTCTTATCCTCCAATGAAAGGTTAGACTTTTGTGAATTTTTTTAATAATAGATCAAAAGGATTAACAATGCAGATTTATTTCCACAGCCTTCTTTGATCATATTTACCAAGGGTACCAACATTTCTGACCACGTATGTAAAAAAAAAAAAATACAAGCTTGCCATTTCTGCTTTTAAACCATCTGGCCTCTGCACTGTAAGTGCATTACTGTAAGTGCATTTCCTGTTTGTTTTTACACACTGATATACAGGTCAATAAGCTGAAAATAATGCATTATATTCTATTAAAGTGTTGGGATTGGAATGGTTCTAAAGTGAAGCGCATGTTATAAGTTTCCCACACTTGCATGAAATCAGAAAAGTAGTTTAGGCTGCTTTACCCTGCTTGACATGACTCCTCTGGTTGTTTCTGTCTCAGGGCTGTGCTGTCAATGCCATTGGCCATTCTCGCTTACATCTTCCTTTGGTTCATACCCCTCAATGCCGTGAGCTCAGCGTTCAGTGTGCCCTGGTACCTAACCATCAGCTGTCTTTTTGAGACCTTCATGAGTGTATGACTTCCTTCCTTATTCTCTCAATCACTAACATACGCCCTGTCCTTTTATCATGTGATGCTTTTTATGTAATAGCTAAATTAGCCAGCTTCCATTAGTGGCACTCTAGTGTTCATTATTGAGGTCAAATGGCTGTTACATCACACAGCTTCCCCCGCACGTCTTTCATGTGCTGTGCTCTTCTCTGACTCCTTCAAAGTGAACATTCTGCTCCCTGCAGTGCTACAGTGTTCCATACACATCCCTCAACATGTTTCTGGGAGGAGATCAACAAGACCGAGACTCTGCCACAGCTTACAGTGAGAACACTTCAATCATCAGCTTTAAATATTTAAATGCTGTCATCGTTTTCTCAATCACATTGTTTCAAACCTGGCATTTCTCCATGGAACACAAAAGGAGAAATTCTGAGGAAAGCGCAGTCAGAACATGCTTTACATATTCACCTTCTGTGTTCCACAGAAGAATTACAGAAACTCATACAGCTTTGAAACAACATGAGAGTTGTCTTTTTACTATTTTACTGCTTTATCCAATGTTTGTTTGTGCTATGCATTTTTATGCTTCTTAGAATTTTGCATTGTAAGCTTAGTGAATGTAAAACATTGCAGTATTGTTACTGTTAAACGGGTCATGATCTGCCCTTGTTTTTTTATTTTTTATTTTGTACTGTTCTCTGTGGTCCATTTATAATGTTATCAAGATTTTTACATCAAAAAACATCATAATTTAGAAGTAACAGGCTATTTTCTGTCCTGTTTTCAACCCCCTCTCATCAAAACGCTCTGTTTGAATAGGTGTGGTGGATTGTAGACTCGGAAGTAAACACCCACTGCTATGATTGGCTAACAGTTGTGTATGTTTGACAGCGTACATTCTTCATAGATGGGTACTGCTCAATACATATCAAACGATCTGTAAAAAGAGACAAAGCAACAGTGACCATGTAATGAGAACAGTTACTCACACTTGTGTTGTGACATTGCTGTCAGATCCAATATAGTCAGCACAGCATCATCTTTTAGTTTCAATCTTTTTGAAAATCATGTGTCGAATTGTGCTTTGTTTGTAAATGAATCCACGGTAAAATGAAGTGATCAAAGGACCAAGTTCTTAGTGACGTGGTCTGGATCTTCATTAAAAATAAAATTCATCCACTCTTTCCTAACGTTGGTATCAGAAGGCAATGCAAACGCTGTTTTTCCACAACTTGGCACTGCACAGCATCTTGTCTTTGGAGAATCATTATGGTTTGGTTCCTGCGTATAGACCTGCGTGTTCGCCTCTCTCGTAAACACTACATGTGTGAATCAGTGGGCGGGGCTAAACAGGCAGTGATGTGGAAGGAGGTGTTGATCTCTTTCTGCAGAGGCAGTGCTTATCCACACTATTACATCATAGAACAGAACATTCCACAAGCTGTAGTTCTGGCAGATTGGCTTCAATATAAACTGTTTTTAGACTAACAACAAAGTTTTGAGTTCTGAAACAGGATGCTTTTGTAGCACAATGACCTCTTATATGTCAAAAGATCAAGGGAATTTTGATTTCTCAGTTCATGACCCCTTTAACTAAAAGGGCCCTATTTTAAGGATCTAAGCGCATGGTCTAAAGCGCACGGTGCACTTTTGCTAGTTTAATGACGGGAAAATGGTCGGCACTCCCGGCGCATGGTCTAAAAGGGTTGTCCCTATTCTCTTAATGAGTAATGGGTGTGTTTTTGGGTATAACCTGCAATAAACCAATTGAGTTCCATTCTCACCCTTAAGAGTTGTTGTTTTCTGCTGCGCTGATTCAGAAGAAACTACAAATTTTAAGGCGCAGACTGAATGTCTCCAGAGAGCAAACTGATCTGCTCACGCAGCAAGACACTAAAAACTACTAAGGACTATCCATTATGACATGTATGACATTTTTATATTTATGTAGCCTACACAATAATATTCTTTTAAACTGTAATCCTTTAATTTTGAATATTTGGCATGTTTGTGTGCTGCTGCACGTCCCTGTGTGTAATAAGCAAAGTGAATGTGCGTTGTGGACCCGCCCAGAGGCGCATTTTCTACTAATGCGCTCTTTAAATAACAAAAAAAAAAATATTGCGCCATTGACTTTAGACCAGGTTTGAGTTGGTCTATGGCGCAGTCTATTTTCAGTTCCTCAAAATAGCAATGCACCTGAACACACTTCTTTTTTAGACCAGCACGCCCATGGGCACACAAATGGGCGCAAATGCATTTACAATTTAAACAAAGCGGAGCAGGATGGGAAAATGAGAACTGCGTCGGGCTGAAACTAGCAAAAACACTTGTGTTGCGCCTTGTGCCGCATTGCACCGGGTGTATGATAGGGCCCAAAGTGTGATGAAATCAAATCAAATAAAAATATTAGATGAAAAAGGTCAATTAAAAAAAACAAAAAACAAAAAAGGCTCACCAACCAACCCAGCGGGGCCAGCTTTTTGCCCTGTGCAGGTCACGTTATCAAGTTTCATCACTGACTTATCAAGGATCCATGCTCCATCTGTGGCTGCACATCTATCACAGCACCTATATAAGGTCCTTCAGTATTATCAACAAATGAAGCGTTGCTCAATAGCTAATTACCCACCTCCATCCCCGACTCCTCCTCTTGTCAGTCAGGATTCCGCCTTCTGATTCTCCTTTGAATCAGACTAATTTCTATAATGTACATAAAATTATTGAACCTAATGATATCCGCAATACATTTAAATTGTTCTGTTCTGTTTACCTTGGGGGATTATTGCTGATTCTTGCCCAGAACAGAACCATACCGCCAATCCAAACTGTATGCTAATTGTCAGTCATCTTTGACGATAGTGGTCCTGACAGAACTGAAATAAGTATTCTTTGAAGTACTAAAATGACTAAATCTAAAAACTGGAATAAAAATAAATTAACCTCTTAAGACCCTGTGGCCTCATATGAGGACATTATATTTTAGTGAATTTCTCTGAGACTATACACGCCACAGTTTTAAGTCTGGATGTCCTGTACAGAGCACATTCAGGGCTTTTCAGAGATACCAAATGATGAATGTTTCACCATGACCACTCCCTCTCCTTGGTCTTCAAACAGTCTGAAATTAATTTAGTGACACTCTTATGGAAATATGATAATATTTTGTAATTATCATTTAGATCTGTCTAATTTTTAAATCGTGTGTCATAAATTAACATCTCAGGAAAATGTTATGGGGTTTCAAATCAAAATATGACCTTCTGTTACGAAACACACGTTGATTTCATACATGTCCTCAAATAATGACACCGGGACTAAAAGCATGTTTATTATGCATTTTGAGAGTCATAACAAATGAATAGGGAAAGAAATTTTGTTTCAGTATTCTATGAAATATTATATATTATTATGAAAATCTGGTCAATTATTACTCCCATTATTACACTTCTTTTTTCATTACATGTTGCCCCAAAAACACATTAATATGCAAATTAGATTTAGTTTATAGATACATTGTATATAATGAGAAAAACCCCTAATATTTACACATTTTTCATAAAGAAAAAAGGTATATCAAATCATTCTGTTATAACACAGTTGAGAATCATCTTTATACAATGTTTGGTAAAAAAAAAAAAAATACATAGCATAACTTATGAATATATATATATATATATATATATATATATATATATATATATTTACATTATTCTAAATGCTCTAAACAATTTAAAGACATGAAAAAAACAAAAAATTTTCTCGGGTCTTAAGAGGTTAAAGCTAAAATAAATTATTTATAATAACTAATAAAAAAAATACAAACAACAAAATTATTAATTAAATTTAAAACTGACAATATAAAAATAAGAGCTAATTCAAAACATTATAACTAAATACTACAGTGTTATATAATGATACTAAAACAACACTGCTCCGTTGGAAACAATTGCCAAGTCTCCTAACCCGGTGTCATGAACGAATTGCTCCATCTAGCAATTACATCGGTCAAAAGGTCTTTTAATAGGTTCTCTATCTTGTACCTGATTATAAAAAATAAATTAAGCCAATTTATGATGTGTCATATTAACTATGTAAATATGACCATTAAATTCTTGTGAAATTATATACTATTACATATAATTGTAAATATACAAAGCAGTTGAATGTGAATTTAAATATTTCTTCTTATTCTCAGCATACTGCCAGTGCGTTAGTCTGTTAGCTTATTACATCTCATATTACCTTTGATCAAATGGTAATATGAGAAAGTAATGCAAATAATACAATGCGAAACAATACAATTAATATCGTTTGTCTGGCAGTAGTAAGGTTTACTTTCTGAAAGAAAGGAATACTTTCATTCAGCATAGTTGCATTAAATGGAGCAAAAGTGACAGTAATGAGTCTAATGACTTTTACATTGTTACAAAAAAGTCGATTTCAAATTCCGAACGATCATGTGACAATGAAGACTGGAGTAATGATGCTGAAAATTCTGCCTTGGATCACAAGAACATATTACATTTTAAAATACATTAAATTAAAAAGAGCTATTTTAAATTGTAAAAAAAAAAAAAAAAAAAAAAATTCACAGTATTACTCTTTATACTGTATATTAAATTAAATAAATGCAACCTTAACAGAACATAACAGACTTCTTTCAAAAACATAAAAAAAAAAATTCACAGCCCCAAACATTTGAATGATCAGCTCTTATAGAATACAGCTCACTTCATTAGTGTTAACGCACTGTAACAGAGAGAACTGATGCCCTGTATGCTACAATCACAAACAGGACTCTACTTGCATGAGGCACAAAGTTGCCACCTACAGATCGTTCCAAATCAGTCACTTACAATGTTCCATTTTGGTTAGAATGCTGCCTTATAAGGCAGCTGCCCATTTAGGCAGTAGACAGCTCACTAGGTTTTGAAACAGAGCCATTATAACCTATTATTACACTGCCAAGACTGAAAAAAAGATGAACTAATTCCAGGCAGGATGTGTGTGATGGTGTTTCTCTGAGCAGTAGTTGGTATTATCAGTTGCTGTATGATTGCATGCACATCTGTCTCACCCTCTTTCTGTCAGGGATGAGTGTGGAGGCGTTTGCTATGCTGATGGCGGCTGTGATTCAGGGTCAGGTGCTGTGGGTGTATAACAAAGACAGAGATCAAGCCTGTCTGAACGTGGACCAAACACCAGATCTCCCACACAGCCCAGCGCTGCACGAAACTGTAACACGATAACACCTACACACCACCAGCACACTGTAAAATACTGTGTAATGCAACTGTTCTGATGTTACGCAGGTATTTTATCATTTATAATTACTGACATTTGCTGAGGAAAGCATTACTATTGCTCATACCTATCTCAACAAAGCCATAAAAGAGTATTTAACCTTAGGGTGCAATTTTGGTTCTGTGTAGTGTGTCAATTATACAATTACTTTCAATGTTTTTAAAGCAGTTTCTATGGTTAATTTGCCGATTGTTTTGGCGCCTCGGGGACTGTTAGTCTCTGGTGTCATGTAAAATTACACACTCTGTCTGACATGTAATCCAACTTTTAACTCTTGTAATCTAGCTAAGACACTGTTTGGAAACAGTTGAAAAGTTCCTTATATGTATACTGTAGACCCCTCATACTTTCTACTAAAGTCTACTAAAGCCCCTGTAATTTGCAATCTGAGACTGTTTGTATATACACTTACTGTACATATATGTCTGTGTTTTCCATCAGAGAAGTGCCTTTATGATCTCAGCACTGGTCATGAGCGCCCTCTTCTTTGTTTGCTGTATGGTACTGTTCCTGGGGGTCGAAGAACAAAGAGGTGCGGTGTACATTTTTGCACAAATTCAAAGAATGTTTGGGTTTTTTTTTGTCAGATTCCCTTAATATATTATTGAGTTGAGGTTTTGATGAGAGCTCTTATCGACATTTAATAATAACTTTATGGTTGGCTACATTTTGCACATGTTAATTAGCAAAACAATATGGTTTTGACATGTAGTGAATTCACTGTTTACAAATAAAATCTGAATTTTTGTTTAGTTTTTTGTTCTGCCAGATTAGCTGAATATATTATTGAGCTCTTGACAACATTTAATAATAACTTCATGGTAGGTTACACATGTTTATCAGTGAAAAATTGTGGGCTTGAATTGTTTACTTTTTTTTTTGGCCAGATTCCCGAGTATATTATTGAGGCTTTATTAAGGTCTCTTAGCAACATTTAAAGATGACTTTATGGCAGACTACATTTTGGACACGTTTAGCAGCAAAAAAATATGGGCTTGAACTGTAGTGAACTGTTTGTTTACAAATAAAACCTTTTTTTGTTTGTTTTGTTTTGCTATATTGAATGTGAAAGATGACTTTATGGCAGACTACATTTTGGACACGTTTAGCAGCAAAAAAATATAGCTTGAAATGTAGTGAACTGATTAACAAGTAAAACTTTTTTTTTTTTTTTTGGATTTCCTGAATATTGTGCATGATGCTTTATTGGGGACTCTTAACAACATTTAAGAATATGGGCTCTAACTGTAGTGAACTACTAATAAAGTCATTTTGTGTTTTGTTTTGCTAGATTCCCTGAATATACTATTGACCATGAGGTTTTGTTGAGGATTCTTAACATCGCTTCATAATTGCTTTCCTGTAGGCTACATTTTGGACGTTTATCAGGCAGCGAAACAATATGTGTTTGAACTACAGTGAATTCATTGTTTATGACTAAAATCCCACCAAACTAGCTCTTAACTCTTCTCCAGTTCAGTGTCAAATTTCATAACTTTGTGCAGATGTATTGTTGTTTCTCTCTCTGGCTCCTTTAGGGCCTCTCAGTGGTCAGAGTCACATGCACACTACATACCTGAATGCTGTGAAGAAGCTGATTGGCCATGTGTCATACCAGCGTCTGGTCCTTGGCTTCCTCTTCTCCACTTTAGCTTTTCAGGTCGGCTCTCTGGTTTACCTATGCTTTTCATGTAAAATGAAAACTAGAACAAAAAGACTATGTTGAGGTGCAACGAAAATATTAAAAACTTAGCTTCTGTAATATAAAATCACCATGTTTATTTGAAAGCTAGGGACTAATACAGCAAACAATTTCATTTTTATATGAGAGTGTTCCATTATTGCTTGCTGAAATTGCTGAAACCTTTTTTGGGTTCATTTTCAGATGTCTTTGGGGAACTTCACACTGTTTTGCACTCATGTTGCTGGTTTAGGAGCTCAGTTCCAGTATCTCATGTTAGCTATACTGGTAAGTCTAGACATAAAAATGCAGTAGTTTTCTAATCAAACTCAAAGCAGTACTGTGCAGTAACATATATGTTAGTTAGAGTGTTACTATATAGTGTATTTTCGCCCCACTTAAACACTTTATTTAATCGGCAACCAGGACTAGAGTTATCCATTTTATAATTACCATTATAATCTTGATTTTGCCAAAAACAGAATCAGTTACACTAATGAAGAGATGTTTTAGCATGGTTTCTGAGATTTTTAATTCCTTGAATGTCTTATTGTGTGTACAGGTGTCTGCTACCATATCAGTGCCAATGTGGCAGATGACGCTGGTGAGGCTGGGCAAGAAAACTGCACTTTTTATAGGTCTACCTGTAAGTTCCCTTTGTTTAATGGTGAGGAGACCAGTGATGTACCCTAGTGGTTAAAGATCAGGGCCTGTATTCACAAAACATTTGATGTTACCACTAAGAGTTCTCCTAAATAGCAGTAAAAGTTTTTAGCTAAGAGTTTTCTCTTAAAACGTATTCACAAAGGTGCTGAGACAAACTTTTACTAAGGAATAGAGAGAAGTCTTAAGCTAAGAGTAAGGGGGCGGGGTTGACCTCATTGCTATGGATGATGTCAGTATGCTCACACAGTGATTGGCTGATAGGGGAGGGGTCTCTGTCAGAGATTTATTCATAGAAATATTGTAGAGATAATATCATGTTGCCATACTGAAATAAAGGTTTAAAAATTAAAATGTTAATTGCCACATTCAAATAAAGATTTTAAAATGCAGGCTAAGTGTCACTAATTAAACAAGTATATATTCAGCTAATTGTCAGCATCTTACATGTATGCTTCTCGTAAACAATTAGTGAATATGCATATAAACAGCCTTTTAATTAACAAAGTAGATTAATCATGGCTGATAGTAAGACATGCAAAAAAAAAAAATTGACGCGAGAACAGCTGTTGCTTGCCCAAGTGGTTAATGAAAACAAGGATATAATCAAAAATTTGGAGTTGGGATAACCTCCAAAACCAAAGGCAATACCTTTTTAAAAGCTTATTATCGTCAAATGTTTCTAAAATGATTATGTTCCGAGGCAGATTGCAGGCAACAGCCATTTTAGGATAGTTTATGGCTTGGTTTTAGTGACTTAAGAGTCCTCTTCACTACTCCTAACGTTTAACAGATTTAGGAGATAGTTTTAGTGCTAAATACTCCTAGAGCAAAAAATTTATGAGTCCTAAATTTAGGACTGACACACCCATTATTTTTAAGATTTTCTCCTAAATAGGCGAGTTATGAGCTACTTTTAGCCTTAAGATGTTTTGTGAACACAGGCCCTGGGCTAGTAGTAAAATAACTTTTTTTATGGCAATCAATATGATATTTGCCTGTTTGTCCACAGCTCCTCATTCCAGCACTGGTGGTCCTAGTTTCCACGCCAGAGAACTTTCCGGTGTACATGGTCATGTGTGTTTTGGCTGGATCTAGTTTAGCGGCGCTGTTCTTGTTACCATGGTGAGTAACAGTAAGACCTAGATCTGTCCACTTCATGCTGTTCATCTCTGCTAATCAGGCCAGCATTCTCCAGCATCAAGAGTTTAGCACTTGGTGATCCATCAGTAAATCTTCACATCAAGTTTTATGCAGGACATCGCCATCACTTTTGGTAATATTTATATTTTGAAGGGAAACTGTGCATTTGTTTTTTTTACATTATCAATTAAATTACTTTCCAACGGAGAGGTCATATATTTAGTGGTAGCTTACTTAGTGGTATTTGAATGCAACTTTAAATGCAACTTTGCCTACTGAATGATGAAATGGGTGACAAAATCTAATCAGTTTACACAAAAGTAGAGAAGCAGAGGTTTGAAATTGGGCCAGTATGCAACACCCTAGAAATCAAATTAACAGCAATGCACTAAAAACCACTCTGAACATCCTTACAACCACATAGCCTACTCCCTAGCATGCTGGTTGTGAGTTTTGAACAGGGAAGCATAACCATAAAAATATGGTTTAAATACCTAAAATGTCTTGTTTTGCTCAGGTCAATGCTGCCAGATGTAGTGGATGAGTTCGCTGTTCAGAACCCGTCTTGCAAAGGCCTGGAGCCCCTGTTTTTTTCCTGCTCGAGGTTTTGCAACAAGCTTGGAGGAGGCCTGTCTGTTGGCATCTCCACTATGACACTACAGTGAGTCAGCATGCACTCTCTAAGCCAATGCAATGCCTGATTAACAGTGGAAGTCAGTCAGTTTTTAAAAATACTGAGGACACTAGCACTAAATTCAAACAAGATGGTTCAAGCTCTGTCCTGCAAGTTTTTAAATGCTGTCAGGCGAGAATGTTTGGCTAAAACAAAACCGAGCTCCTAGTTGCAATAATTCTGCCTTTCTGCGGAAGTCTGAAATGTTTACCTTGATATATTTACACTGAGCAATGTGTTTGGTTGAAGCTTCACAGGATATAAAGCAGGTGCATGTAGTCCTGTGGATGGAGTTGTCTTGGCACTGAAACTGCTTTTAGCCCCCATACCAATCGCCTTTTTGCTGGTGGGTATAGTGTTTTTTTCTCTGTACCCAATCAATGAAACACGTCGGAAGCAGATTCAACAAGATCTCAGAAACACAAAGTAAGATATACGAGTGTCAGCCAATGTCCAAATCTTATATGATTTATGAATGTTAATAATAGTGTATTCTGTATTTTCTTTTTCTTTTCTAGGTCTAACAGTGCCACACTTGCCAGTTTAGAAGAGGAAAATGTTCCCATATTTCAACAAATCCATGACTCCAGTCAGAGTTTTATCTTTAAATCAAAGACTAGAACAATATCTCATCTTAATGCAAAAAAATCTGCCTGTCAAGCTTCTCAAAAACACTGCAACACAAGTGCTGATTCACACGTCAGGATGTCGAGTTCCAAGTCAGCAATCCAAGTTCATGAATCAAAAACTTACCCAACATCATCACAATATAAATCAAATGTGAAATGTCATGAATCGAGGTTGAGTAAAACTCATGAACGTGCACTTCAGTGTCAAGACATTCCAGATGAGAGGTCAAAAGTTACATGGGTGTAGATGTTTAAAACTGGAGTGTGCATTCAATGCCTAAAGTACTTTACAAGCAAACATGTCTGACTCTGAATGGAACTGCACCATTAACTCCCTAAATAAAACTTTGTCAGATTTGCACACCTTTTTTTTTTTTTTTTTTTTTTTAGAATTTGTT
>JAFVLL020025005.1:0-19914 GCA_021397915.2 Tor tambroides | reverse complement strand
GTGTGAAAGGAGCCGATTCTTGATTCTGGACATTCTTGAAAACATGCCCTTTTTTGATTCACAGTCACAAGGTCATGTAGATTATGAACAGAATGTTTGTTTAGGAATTAACTATCCCTTTATTTAACAAGCGCTCTGGTTGAGAAGACAAATAGAAACATTTCAAGCATGTAAAAGTCCCCAAAGCAATTGAACTGTAAATTCATACTGTAGCAAATGTTAAATGCCAGCAACAGTATACATTTCTTGCCTCTGGCACAGCTATAGGCCTATTTCACATTCCAAATAATCTGCAATGCAGCAATATTTTCCCGTTTGTACTGAGCAACATTTTTATGAAGCTGGGAATTGGGGGGGGCTTTTTAAGTGCTCTAAAACTTTACCATTTAACACAGGCTCAGGCCAGACAATATCATCACACAAAAGACTTTTTAAATGAGCATGTAAGAAAACAGTCTACTTATGTCTTCTTTCAAAAGCATTGCATGGTTCTCTTAACCTGCTTGTCTTGTGCAGGATCAGATATACAGCATCAAATAAACATCTGAACCCTTGTATAAACTGTAATATGAGGCATGTGCTTTTGTTATTGGGTGTATAATTGCTGGAAAGAATAGGTCAATGCTTGTTTTATGAGATGAACAATGTGCTGTTCAGGGTCACTGGGTTGCGATATTGTCCCATGTACTATCCCATGTAAACCATGTAGCTCAGCCAAGAAATGCATTGACATGCAGAACATGTGAATTGTATGTCAATGACATTGGAAAAAGATGTTTTTTTTGTTCATTGCAATCAGAATAAGTGTCAGTAAGAGGCTCATATGACTCAAGCTTGACTACATTCTTTTGCCCTTAAACTAATTTAACATCATGACCCATTTTATCTTGTAAACATCCAAGGCATCACTGAAAATTCCTGTAAACCTTTGGCAGTCCATTAAAAAAAAAAAAAAAAAAAAAAAAATTTCAAAAGTTTCGTTACATTAGAAAGAAGTCTCTTATGCTCATCAAGGCTATGTTTATTTAAATGGATAAAATAACTGTTTTAGTACATTTCAAAAATAGATTTTATTCCTGTGATGCAAAGCATCACTCCAGTCTTCAGTCACATGATCCTTCAGAAATCACTCTAATATGCTGATTTGCTGCTCTTGTATTATTACTTAATTGTTTCTCCATTTTGTAACAGTTTTACTGCCCTATTCTGGAGAAGCAAAGCATTACATATATTATAACCTAGTTTTGTCACAGATCAGCCAGGCTCCACCACCAATCTTACGTAACAAGTTTAGCCCATACTGATCTCTCGGTAGGGGTGTGCGATATTGTCTGTGATAATACTGCAATTGTTGTTTTAACGATGCGGGATTTGACATTATCCTGTATATCGCAAAAACCAAACCAAACAAAACACCCCTAACTTACAGAGTGCACAAATACATTAATGTTACATGATGAAGATTAGATTAGACTAGTGCTCGTGCGCACTTACAGTGGGTTTTCCCTCTGCATTATTCACAACGGGTCAATAAACAAGATGCGTTTTAGACACATTATTGCCTGTTTTTGCTCTATTTCGCCAACAAAAATCATTCATATCAAAAACTTCAGGAGCCGGCTGTCCACGGTAGTCCTTAAAGGGGACCTATTATGCAAAAAAAATCACTTTTATAAGGTGTTTGAACACAGTTGGGTGACCGCAGTGTGTGAAAACAACCAGCCTATAAAAGTTAAAAATCCACCAACTAATTTTTTAATAAAACCAATAAATCCTGAACAGTCTCTCCAAATGAGCCGTTTCAGATTCTCCCTCTGTTCACGTCACCGAGGGGAAAACGTCCCGCCCATTTGTGACGCTCTCTGCCCTATTAGCATAAACACAGCCCTGAGTGAGAAGCTGCGGTCTGCCATTGCTGGAGATATATACACTGTCAGCACCAAAGAGGCATTACAAGTGTTGTGTTTTGGGATGCACTAATGAACACAGGAGTCACCATAATCTCCCCTTATCTGAGCCGAGGACACTGTGGTTAAATTTCATTTTCGAAGGAAATATCCTGAAAAAAAATCGTTAAAGTCCCCTAAATGTTTAGGAAATCAATACCAACGCTTTGTGCGCGAACGTCAGCTCCAGACAAAGTAAGTATCACGCGTTTGTTTTCCAAATTGTCTTTCTGAAAGAGCTTCTTGCCACTCTGTAAGGCTAATTGCTAAAGCTATCATTGTCTCTGTGTGTCACTGATGCTGCCTTCAAGTGCTGCCAGAATGATGGTGAATAGGAATGTGGTAACGTTAGTTAAAAGTTGCGTATGAAAGCAATGCGAGTCGATCGCTTTAAGTTGTCGAGGTCATAATCAGAAGTGGGACTTATAAAGTTTGTGATAGCATGAGACCAGCTATGTTGTTATTTTTATCCCGTCGTGCTCCCCGTCTGTGTAATTCATAAAAGTGAATTTATTATGCACAGTATAATCAGATGACTGACTTTGAAACAAAGTATGTTTTCTGTAAAGATAACAGGCTTGTACTAATAGGGGAATGTTTATTTGCAAAGGTTAGCACTGATAATGCAAGCTTGAGCTCTTGAAGCTCCGCCCTCTTCTCCGGGAGCAACAGCTCACTCGCATTTAAAGCAACACACTCAAAACAGCGCGTTTGGGCTCATACCCTAAAAGTGGTAATTTTAACAAGCTATAAAAAATTATCTGTGGGGTATTTTGAGCTAAAACTTCACATATACACTCTGGGGATATCAGAGACTTATTTTACATCTTGTAAAAAGGGGCATAATAGGTCCCCTTTAAGATACCAGGACAATAACACACTCAGCAAAATATTGTCTAATTATCATTATGATAAAATCCCAGAGATATCATTTTTGTCAATATCGCACACCCCTATCTCTCAGTTACCTAAAGTTATTGAACTAAATTATTTTTATCTCACTTTATGATGAAAATATGAAATGTATGAGATAAAAGGAATGTTTCTGCTATAACAATTTTGTTTCCATTAGTGTAACCCACCATTGCTAGGTCTGAGCTCACGAGGCACCATTTGTTGTAGAAAAGGAACCACTATGAATTTCACAGTGAGTATTTAACAGTAGTTCTTATTGGATGTTTATTCCATACTATTAGCTCTTAGATGTAATTTGTGAGGAGTTGCTTTATTGAGTGTTGCCATGAGACATGGCTCGGTGTAATGTAGGCTGCTAATTCTAATGTAGACTTAGTATTGACATTGCTATTTTATACCTTTGTTTAAAAAATTTGATGTCAGAAATGGCAGAATCATTGTGTTATTTTTACTCGGAGATCGGTAAAATCTGTCTTTGTTGCATTATATGCCAATGGTGACCATTTAAAAAAAAAAAAAAAAAAAAAAAAAAAAAAAAAAGGCACTTTCACATTATTCTTTCTCCAAAGTTTGTATATCTGTAACTCAAAAAGTATTAAAGATATCTTAATGCCATTTTAGATATTGGGTCTTAAACTTTCCTTTTGGCATCTTCATTTTTAAGGCCCTATATGGCTGTCAACTAAGCAAAGGCTATTAGACTAATAAATCAGCTTCAAAACCACCCTGGTGAAGATTTAGCATGAAAACACAAACCTGTGTAGAAACTTGGACCAGCATAAAAAATAAAAAAAAAATTAAAACATCTGAGGATAAGTTGCGTTCATAAAACAACCTGTTTTACATACTTCAACAGCAGATGATTGACATGATATTATAAACCACAGAATCATACAGAATGCTCCCTGAATGATTGGGTTTAATCTTATATTTTAAACTGAATTTAATCTGCCACTATTTTTGAATTTTGGAAATGTTATCAACAGTAATTTTATCTGCCATATCACCTTTAAAAATCAAATGACTTTAAAAATATTTCCCCCCTGTAGTCAAATATTTACAGAGGAACAGGAATTTTCTGAACATGAATTATTTGCACCTGAATTATAACCTTGTCTATGAAAACTGTTTGTTGCCTTCCTTTAGGCAGCATTAAGGAAACAAACAATACTGGGAAACAAAAACAAGATTTCACTCGATAAACTGAAACTTGAGATAGTGGAACAACTTCCTTGTTTTATAATTACTGGCTTTTGAAAAGAATGATATAATTTAGTCCTATTTTTAAAACAAAAACAGTGTTGTTATTTATTTGTTGTTTTCTTAGATACATTTGCAATTCAATACAACTAAAAAAAATAAAATAAAAATCATATCTCCATTTTGCGTTTTCTAATGCTGATCAATGTGGATGTACTTTGCTGCTCCATCTGTCCAGGTTCATGACATCATCTTTTTTGCATTTTAACATTAGTGTCTGTGATTAAAATTTGAGCAATTTCATGAATGTTGACTTTGTGAGGTTCTTTGAGGTCAGTTTTAGTGGAAACAGGCTCCTCAAGGTGAATACTGAGACTCGTCATAAGGAGCACCAGGAGAATCATAAAGAATCAGGTTACT
Organism: Tor tambroides; assembly: GCA_021397915.2. Lineage (NCBI taxonomy): Eukaryota > Metazoa > Chordata > Actinopteri > Cypriniformes > Cyprinidae > Tor > Tor tambroides. The sequence goes on along the minus strand of JAFVLL020025005.1, from coordinate 15,433 downwards.
CTAAACACCACAACACAATGCAGTGCAAATTTCAAGATAGCTGAGGTAATAGAGATTTTTCCTCCTATTAATACACTACATTGTGCCCTTATTTTTCCAACACTCTTAAAAATAATGGTGCTTTAAAAGGTTCTTCACAGCGATGCCACAGAAGAACCATTTTTGGTTCCACAACGAACCAGTCACTCAAAGGTTCTTTAAAGAACCATCTCTTTCTTACCTTTTTATAATCTGAATAACCTTCTTTCACCACAAAGAACCTTTTTGTGAAACAGAAAGGTTCTTCAGATGGTAAAGGTTCTTTATGGAACCATTTAGACAAAAAAAGGTTCTTCTATGGCATCATGAAGCACCTTTATTTTTAACAGAGATGCAAACAGGTAAGGGGGAAAAAAAAAGGTGAGAACTTGGGGCATACTCCACATAGAATGTTTTTTAAAGATATTTGTTTTACATGGTCATTTGTAGTTACTTTAAGGTATTTTACAAAAATCAAGATTGAATATATTTGGTCAAAATCCCACATTATAAAAGATGAAGTGCTATGCAGTATATATTGGCTGATTAAATGGCAATACTGACCTAAAATGCAAAATGTTTGCCCTCTCTCTCTCTTCACTGTTCCCACATCTCGACCTTAAATACATAAAATATTACCCTTTTTAGACAGTTTGTTAAAGAGTAAAGAAAATACTAGTTGCCAAGTGGTTATCAGTCTTGCTTTTCCAATACAAATCAGACCAGTCTACCCTTTTCATAACTGAATATAAAATGTTATGACCAGTCTGCAACCAGCCCAGTTCTTTATTTACCCTTTTGTGAGTTGTCACCTAAAGGGGAGTAGTTTGCATCTATGTTTTAAGAGTGAATACTTCCATAATTTACCATCAACACAAAAAATGATGAGTCCATTGAATCTGGAATGTTTTGTCACTGACACACCCCAACTGTTTAGTGTTGCTAAATCTGCAGTTTTCCCACTGAATTGAGCAAATTCTTCTTCCGTCTGACGCAGGTTGTTTTTAGTGGTCTGAATAACGCAAACTCTCATTTATTTTGCATTATGGATTATGCATTCTCTTGTGCCCTAATGAAACCAAGAGATCCAGGCAGCAGGTGAAGTAACCAGAGTTACCGGAGGGAGTCACATAGCCTATAAACCCCTCCTTATTGCTCATTCGTAAATAAAGCTCAGGTTACGGTACTCAGTACACACCTACAGCAGTCATACACAATGCCAGGTATAATAAACCAAGCTTTGACACAGCACCAATATGTTGAGGAGTGACATACATCTACAAGGATCATTTCAAAGTAAGTCAGTAGGCTACTGAGGAATTTTATTAGGAAATTGGTTTTACGTGTAGTTTCAAAGAATCTCATAGGACCTAAATGTATGCACGATCTATGACACTTAATTCCTAACTTCCTATGGTACACTTTTATAGATGGGTGCTTCGATAAATAGTGTGGGTTGTTTCATAGAGTTGTATCCTTGTTTTTTTTAGAAGAATTAAAAAAAATGAAATTATTTGTTGTATATTCTCCTAGACAGAGCTATATAATCAATTTAATATCTAAAATAGTTTATTTTGAATTGGGGGATATATGAACAGCATCTTTTTAACTTCTTTTGTTAAATGTCTCGATACAAACTGAAATGTAGAAAGTTAAGAATGATACTGTAATTAGCCTAGTTTTGCTTAAAAGGATAGTCCACCCAAAAATGAAGGGTTTGTCATTGTTTGCTCACCTCATGTTTTTATAAACCTGCGACTTTCTTTCTTCTGTGGAACACAAATTATGATATTTTGAAGATTACTGGTAACCAAAGAGTTTCAGATCACATTGACTTTCATAGTATTTTTGTCCATACTATGGAAGTCAATGGGACTTCCATAAAACAAACGGTTAGCAAATATCACCTTCATAACTAAACTAACTTTAAAACTCCCTTTAACTGCTGTGCCATTCTTCAGTTTCTACATTTTATTCAGTTTACATAAATGGATGGACTGTCCCTTTAAGCAAGGAGATGCTGTCTCTGCTGGAAAAAGAAATGGTTTCTTGTAGTGTGTTTTGGGACATATTCCATTAGGATTTTAACAAGCACCAATAAAAGGCGACAAGTATAGAGACCCATACGGACCATTACGGTTTCCATTAAAACCAATAGAATTCCCACTATAACGGTAAAACCATTACAAATTCTGTGATGGTTTCTATGGTTTGTTTGTTTTCAGCAGGGTGTGGTGTATTGCGAAGTCACAATAGCCTATTATAATACAGTCAGGTCCATAAATATTGGGACATCGACACAATTCTAACATTTTTGGCTCTATACACCAACACAATGGATTTCAAATGAAACGAACAAGACAGATGTGCTTTGCTGAACTAATAAAGCTTTATTGAGGAGTATTTACATCAAATCAGGTGAACAGTGTAGGAGTACAACTTAGTTTGCATATGTGCCTCCACTTGTTAAGGGACCAAAAGTAATGGGACAGAATAAAAATCATAAGTAAACTTTACTTTTTAATACTTGGTTGCAAATCCTTTACAGTCAAGTACAGCCTGAAGTCTGGAACGCATAGACATCACCAGTAGCTGGGTTTCATCCCTAGTAATGCTCTGCCAGGCCTCTACTGCAACCGTCTTCAGTTCTCTTGTTCTTGGGGCATTTCCCTTCCAGTTTTGTCTTCAACAAGTGAAATGCATGCTCAATCGGATTCAGGTCAGGTGATTGACTTGGCCATTGCATAACGGTCCACTTCTTTCCTTCAAAAACTCTTTGGTTGCTTTTGCAGTATGCTTTGGGTCATTGTCCATCTGCACTGTGAAGCGCCATCCAATGAGTTCAGAAGCATTTGGCTGAATATGAGCAGATAATATTGCCCGGAAACACTTTGGGAATTCATCCTGCTGATTTTGTCAGCAGTCACATCAATAAATACAAGAGAACCAGTTCCACTGGCAGCCATACATGCCCACGCCATGACACATTCACTGATGAGGTGGTATGCTTAGGATCATGAGCAGTTCCTTTCCTTCTCCATACTCTTCTCTTCCCATCACTCTGGTACAAGTTGATCTTGGTCTCATCTGTCCATAGGATGTTGTTCCAGAACTGTGAAGGCTTTGCGTCGTTTGACAACTCAATCCTTCCTGTTTTTGAGGCTTTCACCAATGGTTTACATCTTGTGGTGAGCCCTCTGTATTCTCTTGGTGAAGTCTTCTCTTTGATTGTTGACTTTGACACACATACACCTACCTCCCTGGAAGTGTTCTTGATCTGGCCAACTGTTGTGGAAAGTGCATTTTCTTCACCAGGAAAGAATTCTTCAGTCATCCCACCACAGTTGTTTTCCGTGGTCTTCCGGGTCTTTTGGTGTTGCTGACTCACAGGTGCGTTCCTTCTTTAGAATGTTCCAAACAGTTGTTTTGGCCACGCCTAATGTTTTTGCTATCTCTCTGATGGGTTTTGTTTTGTTTTTTCAGCCTATTGATGGCTTGCTCTTTGGATCTCATCTTGGCTGGTTGTATGAATTCCAAATGCAAATAGCACACTTGAAACGAACTCTGGACCTTTTATCTGCTCATTGTAATTGGGATAATGAGGGAATAACACACCTGGCCATGTGGGAACAGCTGAGAAGCCAATTGTCCCATTACTTTTGGTCCCTTAACAAGTGGGAGTCACATATGCAAGCTGTTATGAATTTTCCACCGTTCACCTGATTTGGATGCTAATACCTCAAATTCACTTCTTCAGTCACAGTTAAAGCACATCTTGTTCGTTTCATTTGAAATCCATTGTGGTGGTGTATAGAGCCAAAAATGTTAGAATTGTGTCGATGTCCCAATATTTATGGACCTGACTGTATATTTGCTAGTGCAGTGATACACATTGCATTTATAGCTGTAACTATATGATGTCTCCTCAGCATCTCCATATAAAACACTCTCTCTCACTCTCTTTCCCTCTATAGATCTAGTATATTTCTGTTTGAAGTGACTAAAACCTCAAACATTACTGATGTAAAGATGGTGGTTTTACGACTGAAACATCGGCGCTACATGACCGCACTCCTGAGCTCCACTACCATCTTGTTACTTCTGTACTTTCAAAACTCCATGTTGGTTTTCACCTACGGTTCTTACGGTTTCATCTCCAAGAAAGTGCCGTGTGCTTGCAGTATCTGTGTGACAGACCGAGGAAATAGTAACTGGTTTAATAAGCGATACGATCCCAACGTACCACTTCTGCTCAACAGCACCAACAGTGTATTAAGTGCAAATGTCTCCAGGTGGTGGAAGGTAAGAAATATTGCTGCAAAATCAATATACAGCCCTTACTTACCTTGGTTTCGTGGCTTTGTTGTGCTCACCAAGGCTGTATTTATTTGATCCAAAATACAGTAATAAACAATATTGGTAAATACTATTACAATTAAGAAGTTGTTTTCGATTGTAATATATTTAAAAAATGTAATTTATTCCTGTGGTGCAAAGCTGAATTTAACATTATTCTGTTGCAAAATTAAAATAAATTGAAAGTTATTAATAGGATAGAGCGTTGTGCAGATCCCTTACTTAAAAGTGATGTTGCTGATTGATCTATGCACCCAAAACTGAAGCTGAGTGCAGTGATTTTTAATTTTTTCGTAAGCATCATTACTCCTGTCTTCGGTGTCACATGATCCTTCAAAAACATATGCTGATTTGCTGCTCAAGAAACATTTATTATTACTAGTATTATCAGTATTGAAAACCGTTTTGCTGCTTAATTCTTTTATGGAAACGGTAACACATTTTTTTCAGGATTCTTCGATGAACAGAAAGTTCAAAAGATGACATTTATTTAAAATATAAATCATTTGTCGCATTATAAATGTTTTTACTGTCACTTTTGATCAATTAAATGCATGATTGCTTAATTTTTCTTTTTTTTTTTTTTTTTTTATAAATTTACTGACCCCAAATCTTTATTTTTAATATTTGAATGTTTACTAATTGTACTTATTCATGAACATTTGAATGTGTTACCATTTCTTATATACAAATATGATTGGTATTTATGGGTAGATGATTAACAAAAAACTATTCTAATTTGATGTTTAATCCCAACATAGAAAGATGTGGCTAGAGAAAACCAGCATGTGCATTTTGACTTTTCACTAAAAAACCTCATAGTTAAGGAGGTAAAGACCTTATGACAACTTATAATCATAAGGCACTGTAAACGTCTTGAAATAGTACACTTCTATTATTATTATATCATACTTAATTCTGATGCTAACTGATTGAATAATATCACACAGGAGCTACAATCAAATGCCGGCAACTACACAGAGGTGGTGGATCAGCTGTTTCCTCTCTTCCCTGATAAAGAGGAAACTTTTCTCCAGGCAGCCGGTCCAGATCGCTTTACCAGATATTTCTTCTGTAATTGCAAACTCTGAGACTGGGGTCTTGGCCTCTGTAGATTTCCATGACTTTGTCTTCAGGTAGTAAATGAAATTATATTATCCTGTATTTAGTTGCTTGTAAGGTTGTCTTTCACTCTTCAAGTTAATGAGAGCTTAGAGAATAATGAAGCATCAGTATTGATGGAATGGATATGTTGTGCATTTATCGACTGAGGCTGAATGCCTAGAGTCATGACATCACATTAGATCAGCTGATTTCAGATGTGGAAAAGATGTTCAACTATTTTTCCAAAAGATGCCTTAAAAGCTTTTCATTAAAATATCATGTATACCTGAAACTGTTGTTCTTTCAGGATAAATAAAGGTCCGACAGAGGGTTATGAGAAGGATGTGGGGTCAAAGACGACTCACCGGATTGTGTATCCTGAGAGCGCCATGGACTTGGACAACTCCACCCATCTGGTGCTTCTTCCCGTTAAGATTCTGGACATTCAGTGGCTCATCAGTGCCTTCACCACTAAAAACATCACACAGTAAGAATTAAACATACATGACTATAAACTAGCTCAGTGGTTCCCAAACATGTCCTGGAGGCCCCCCTGCCCTGCACCTTTCGTATGTCTCCCTTATCTAACACACCTGATTCCATTCATCAGCTCGTTAGTAGAGACTGCAAGAACTAAATTGGGTGTGTCTGATTAGGGAGACATACAAAATGTGCAGGGCAGGGGGTCCTCCAGGACAGGTTTGGGAAGCACTGAACTAGCTGATATAATTATATATTATTAGATTTATATGCTATTTATACACATTTCAAAATCCTCAAAATAAGCAAAAAGTACATATTTATACATAAATGTGACAGATGAACGCTAAAAATAGTTTAATAATGAAATCAAAACACTAAGAATACAAGGAACTGAACTGAAACACCAAGCAACAAGAAACTGAGAACTGGATGATTTCGAGGCACTGCTTTGTGAATCATTTGTTTTGAATCAGTGATTTGAGAAGCATATCAAACTGCCGAAGTCATATGATTTCAATAAATGAGGCAGTTTCAATGGTTCGCCACTGGGGGCCGATGATCTCTGTAAACCCCATGGGCCACTGTCTATATGGTTTTTACCTGATCTCAGATCAGTTTTATGAATTTTTAGACATTTTTAATTACAATTACCTACACTGTAAAAAAATAAATAGTTGAGAAAACGTAAAAAAAATAAGGCAACTTGATGCAGTAAGACTTGAGTTCTCTCAACAATAGTATTTTAGTTCTTCTCAGTAAAGATGCTTTGTTCAGCCAATGTAAATTTGTTATTTCATTCAATGCTGATTGTCTTATTTTGCGAATAGAAAAATTCTTGTCACAACAACTAAAACAACAATTACTGTCATTGAGGTCATTTATTTTTTTCTGTTTCCTGGAAGAAAAAAAGAATGTTTAAAAAGTCACTATAGTGTCAAATTTACGCTTATTTACGAATGACAAATCTTAAACTTAATCTAATAGACAGACAACACTGTATTTGCTTGTAAAACAACTTACAAGACTAAGATATCCAGGAAATAAATATGAGTAGCTGAACATTCTCTAGGCTGCAAAACTAGACGCACAAACCTCAAGAACGGTGACAACCAACCAATGTTAAAAAGATTAGCTCTTTACATCACAGTACAACAAATAATTAACAATAATGACAAAACAACTACAACAAAAAAAGTTTTAATTAAGTCAGCAAACAGCAAAAAATAATCCTATAACAGTAACTGCATAATTTATTCATGCTGCAATGCATGCTGGGAACTCACAATGCCTTAATTTCAACAATATGAAATTCTTTGTTCAGACAGCTGTTTTTGACTAGTTGGGTGGTCTGTCAAGGGTTTTATGTAGTTTCAAGAAAATAGCATTTTTTGGTATCTGAGACTCAGAAAGTTTCATAAACTGGAAAATATGCAGTTGCATTTTATTTTACAGTGTATTGGTAAAGATAAACTTTTTTACAGTACAACTAAAGGATCTCACACAGAGGTAATATGTTGTACAGAACTCTCTGACCTTTTCATAAGCTAAACGTTATTGAATGTTTCATTATTATCTGTATCTGCCAGTTACCCCCAACTCAAATACAAACAAATCAGCAGTAGATTCAGCCATACGTTATGTAAACTAAATTATTCAAGTAAATTATACAAAGGGTTTTAATAAATGAAACTCAGTTGTATGTGATCATATTTGATCACACATGCTTGAACACAACCTTGGCTTCAAGTAGGCAAAATGAAAAATACATTTGATTCTGATGAAGATTATTGCAGCAGAGCAGTGACAAAGTACAAGTAGTACATTGGGGTTCAACAGAGTCGGGATGAACCCAGAACATCCTAAGCTCAAACCTTTTATACGGCTATAGTTTACTTCCCTTAATGTAAATGAGGTTGCTCCTGTTGTAACAGCTGTGCTCTGTATGTTAATGAAGTTCTTACAACCCACTGTTGGGAAATGAGCACGATCGAACATCTAGTGGTCTGGGCAGACTATAATTTCTTACATGTGCCTCTTTTGTCTGTGACGTGCCTCATTTGTTAGTTGCTCTGAATAAAAGTGTTTGCTAAATGTAAATGTACTTAGGTTACAATTTTAGCTTAATGTGTCCATATGGCACATCATAGTTATATTGAACAGAGAATGTAGTTGCTAAAAGCTGAAAAAAAAAAAAAAAAGATAATTCTGTCTACAAAAAACTTTTTGACTTCGAGCCAGTTCAAAGGAACATTATGTGCCTTCACCTCTAGAAACATCACACAATAAGAATTAAACACACAGCTTTTGTTTGTTGATATCTGTTCCATATTCTGTTACAGAACATACACAAAAGTGCCATCTACAATTAAAGCAAATAAGGACAAGGTGAATAACACAAACCTCCTCATGAAATCAACCTATCAATCAAATAACACATGCTGATTTGTTTTAATTTGTATGGTTTACTAATATTATCTGATTGAAATCTTGATATTGTAGACTCAAAACATGATATTAGAAATGCATGTTTCATAAATGTCTAGTCGTTGTTTTTAGGTGATGATCCTCCACCCAGAATTCATTAGATACGTCTATGATAACTGGACAGAAGGGCATGGCTTATATCCATCCAGTGGTTTCTTAACACTCATATTCGCTCTTCACATCTGTGACGAGGTAAAACTCCCATTCTGTGTCTCAAACTGTGTGGTCTGGCATTGTTGTCATTATTGAGAGTGTGCCTATATATATATATATATATATATATATAGGCCTATATTATTATTCTCTCTCTACTATATGTGGTATAATTAGCTTTTCTTTGCAATGTCACATAAACTATTAATGCATTTATAACTCTTTCTCTTACAGGTGAATGTGTTTGGGTTTGGAGCTACGAGTGATGGAATCTGGCATCATTATTTTGAAAAAATCTTGACTTCATATGAGAACGGCATTCATGGTGGAAAATTTGAAAATGAAACAATCAATCGGCTCCAACAGGAAAACAAGATTCTGATGCACAAAGGTTGGAGTTGAAATAGAAAGACCGTTACTGCACAGAATTGCATTGCAGTTTCCAATATTGAATTTTTCAGATGTGCAGCAAAGACTTTCAGTTGAGATTCCTATCGAGAGATCAGCTTTTCTGAAGTGTTTCATTTCAACGACTCAAGAGGCACCAAATGAAATTATGCCATAGACTGCTTCATTTTTTCTTTTGTTGAGCCTGTCAGGATGTTCAAACATCACAGAGTCACAGTGTTTACACTTTTCTGGCAAATCAATCCATGACACTTTTCACAAGAGAGTAAACAGGATTCAACCCAGAAAAGTGGATTAATAATTTGTATTATAATTTAAGTGTGTTTGAATGTTGCAAGTTATACTGTGTTTATGGATTTGATTACATGTTATTCACTTATTTATTGATTCTCTCTAATTCTTTCTTTTTTTTTCTTCTAAAAAGCTTATAACTTATTGTTTGCTAAAGATTTTCTTTTTTATTGCTGGTTTACTATCATGCTAGCCAAAGTTGTGATTACATCTGTACGTTTCCTTCAAGGGAAAGTTTACCTAAACATAAAAAATACAGATATGTGGACTAATAATTTGTATTATAATTTAGGTTTGTTTGATTGTTGCAAGTGAAATACTGTGTTTATGGTTCTGATTACATGTTAATCACTCAATGGCAGTAAATTATTAATCATTTATTGATTCTCCCTAATTCTTTTCATATCTAATATACTCCTGACAAACACATTATCTGAATTATTACTCAATGGGTTGTTTAACCATGTATTATATGTTTTCTGGAAGGCAAGCTGAATGCATAATTATATAATATTAATTTAATACACTTTTTTCAATATGGTATCAATATGCTGCAAAATAATCCTATTCAAAGCTATGTGATAAATGAGTTAGGTTAAAAGTAATCTAAAAGTAATCAAACAGTTCTCAGAAAATATTACTTAAAATGTGTAATCGAATAGATTACTTGTCCTAAATGTGTCCTAAATGTGGAATGACTTCAAAATGTGGAAAAATATTTCAGGGAAAAAATGTCTTGGATCATTTACAGAAAAAAATAAACATGGAGTGAAGATATGCTGCACATAATGGCACATGTGTATACGTGCAAAAAGACAAACTGCACGTGGCACAAATTACTCACCATGACTATGCAATACTGTCTTCAAACAGGATGCTGGTTTACTATCTTGCTTTTGAACGTTGTGATTACATCTGTACATTTCCTTCAAGGCAAAATTTGAAACATAAAAATTCTGTGATTACGTAATCGTCTTCACCACAACACGCTTTGGTAGATTCAAGTTCGAATCTCGGCATGTGACCCTTTCCTGCTTTTCTCTCTTAACCCTCTGGTGCTCCTTATTCGGGAGTCACACTTGTGGTCTTCACGGTCAAAAGTGACCAGACACCTAAAATTTAACTTCAGTCAATGTAACATATTTTTGTTTAATAATATTTTTTCTTTTTTTCTTTTGTATTTTGAGAGAATTTTATGGTACTAATTAATATTTATGCAATAATTATGATAAATTTTTCACATTGAAAATACTACAATATTTTTTTTTTTCAAATATTGTCCATTACTTTTTAATTATGGCAGTATTTAAAATATACTTAAAACAGAGACAATGCCATTAAAATTCAATTTTTTAAGCCAGATTAGTGCCATCTGGTGGGAGTAAAATAAGAAAAACATCTGCAATTCCATGGTTTAGCCCATAGATTCCCATATAGCTCTATATAAAAGGCCTATAAATTCTCTAATTGTTTTTAGACATAAATACTTATTTTTATTAAGTTGCGGGTTTGGATATATATTTAGATATTTTCAAAGACAACTTTTTGTAAAGGTTTAGATTTTTTGTTGTTGTTGTTGTTTTTTGGTTTGAAATGTTGATTTAAAGCATCAGTTTTTGAATTATTATTACTACAGTCAAACCTGAACACAGAGAGAGCATTTTGTTACACAAACATTAAAATTCTATAAAAATGTAACAAAAATGAACAGGAATGTTTTATCAGAGCTTAATCCTTATGGGTCTGATCTGATTTCAACCTCTTATTTCAGTTTTCTGACTCGATATGGCTATATGGTTATAGCCATACCAATTCATTTGAATTTATATAAGTGTGTGTGTGTGTGTGAGTGGATGTGTCTGTTTTGCACTCTTGATGTTTTAGAGTGTAACCCCCTTACTTGCTGTCCACTTTTTTACTGCATTGTAATTGAATTATTACTTTTATTTTACATATTTGCTGTGTTACAGTCACACCAGTTCAAACGTGTGTGTGTGTGTGTGTGTGTGTGTGTGTGTGTGTGAATGGATGTGTTGGACCCCATCATTACTGTATACTTTTTAAAAAACTGAGTTATCTGTTTTTGCAAATAAACTCTTCATATATTTTCCCTGTTTCCTTCCTGCTGTGTGAGCTACTGAAATGAGCCCACTGGGAAACAGCCAATCAGAGCAGAGCTCAACATTGAGCCACACTGTGAAACAGGCAATCAGAGCGGCGCTCAACATTATTATTCATGACCCTTCCAAATACCATGACCATTTCATTCTAGGGAGAAATGCTAGGGATGTAAATGGACATGTAAAATCGTTTTTTTTTTTTTTTTTGCCCTTACCTAAGCCACATACCTTCTATGTAGATATCAGAGAACAATTTAAAATATTGTATCAATGCATTCTATGGCACATTTAAAAAGTGCTTTAGAACTTTACCATTTAACACAGGCTCAGGTCAGACAATGTCATGTTAAACTTCACACAAAAGACCTTTTATTTGAGCGTGTAACAGAACATTCTGTACTTTATTCTATGACGTTGCACTGTTTTCCTCAACTGCTTGACTCATGCAGGATCACGTAGCCAACATTGTGTGCGTTAAACTGTAATATGAGATGTGCATTAGTAACTGGGTGTAAAATTGCTAATAGGTCTGTATTTGTTTTATAAGGTAAACAATGTGCTGTTCAAGTTTGCTGGGTTGTGATATCATTATCCCATTTACTATTGTGTATAACCATTTGTAGCTCAGCCAAAGAAATGCAACGACATGCAGAACATGTATTGTATGTATGTCAGTGGAAAAATATGCTTATTTTGTTAATCGTGAGCAAAATGAGTGTCAGTAAGGGGCTCATACTTAATCAAGCTTGACTACATTCTTTTGCCGTAACAACTATTTTGACGTCAATTATTTGATTGCTAAACAGATCCAGAGGCATCATGGAAAATTCCTGTAAACCTTCTGCAATCCATAATGTGTTAGTGATAAGTCTCTTATGCTCAACAAAATACAGTAAACACTATAATATTGTTAAATATTCCTACAATTTAAAACAACCTTTTTCTATTTGAATGTATTTTAAAATGGAATTTAGTCCTGTGATGGCAAGGCTGAATTTTTGTGCTATTATTTCATTTGTTTTCATGTTTATTGGTAGGAGGACATTAAATACTAACAAATATGTTCTTGTATTTTCCTGCATCACACCACATTTTAGTTTCCATCATCAAACACACGTCATTTTACTCGTGATCTCTGTTTATCATACCAGCACAAAAACGGATTCAGATACACACTAGTTCATCTACTTACTGCTGTGATCCAGGTCAAACTAGTTCATTTCTTGTGTCATAAAAATTCCCAAGGTTCTTTTGTTTGCATGAGTCAGCAAATTTTTAATGAGTTGAAAAGAGATTTGGGAATTAACTTCCAAATCTCTCCAGCTTTTACTGCCCTCTTCTGGAGAAGCAAAGCACTAGAGGTAAATCATGAAGCTTTTCATGCATTCATACACCGCCTAAATCCATCATATTGTTTGTATGGTGGATTTCTTTACTACAATAATTAATATACTTACCTGAATAATATTTTAATCAGCAAGTATGTTCATAAGTATTTGCCGTTTCAATTACCAACTCAATTCAAGATCAATTCAAAAAAAATTTTATTGTCTCTGAACCGCCACGTCATCCCTGTTAAAAAGGGACAGAGATCTGTCCAAACAATATAACAGAAAAGTTCACACAGCTCTTAATAATATATAGTTATATATTTATTCATACTGCCATATCAATTTATATTGGTTAATTGTAAAAAAAAAAAAAAAAAATACACACTCACTGATAGCAAGTGCACAGGTAACTATGTTGACTGAGAGGATGCCCTCAAAGAGTGTGTGTGTGTGTGTGTGTTTGTTTATGTGTATATGTATGAGAATGTCAGAGAGATAGAAAGAAAAACAGACAGAGCTTATTAGGCATCAACGACGAGGTAAAATCCAATAAAATAGCCAAAAGCAGGAACAAGGGACAAACTTTTTTTTGAACATAACATGAGCAAAGTGCATTGATGATTACTATTTAGGGTATTGTTGACTATAAAGAAATGATATCAATGTTTTGAGGCCTTTCCAGTACAGTGAACTATAGTCTATAAGTCAACTCAAAATGTCTGCGACACTACTGTTTAAAAATGACAATACTTGTATTATGGAGTTTATACACTCTATAAAATGCTGGGTTAAACACAACCCAGTGCTGGGTAAATATTGGACAGAACACATACTGGGTTGTTTTCAACCAACAGTTGGGTTAAATGTTTAACTCAACCTTCTGGGCAGTAACCCAACCGCTGGGTCTGAACAACCAAATTGCTGGGTTCGTCCATATTTTACCCAGCGCTGGGTTGTATTTAACCCAGCATTTTTTAGATTGTACAAGCACACGATTCATACTGTGTCATAGTGCAGCTGTTTGGGATTCATTCTCTCACTTAACTGCATTATTAATAAAGGACAAATGTGAGGAAGGGACACTGGAGCTTGAGAAAATCTAAAAGTGACTAAGAATCGGTGTTAACTAGCATTATAGTGACAGGAAGAAGAATAGAACATCTTGGCACAGTCCTTTGTTGGGAGTGTGATAAGATCATGATTTTAGTAACAAATTGAACTATTTCATTAGTTCACAAGCTTCCCAAGTGGCATTCCACAAAGCAAGCTGAGACACCTAGTCATGTGTAAACGGCATGTACAAGATGTCAGTGTTAGGTGAAAGTGATAGCACCCAAAAGTGAAAATTGTGTCATCATTCACTCCTCCTCACGTTTTTTCAATCCGGTTTTTCTTCTCTTAAACTCAAAAGAAGATCCTTTGAAGATTACAGGTTACTGAACAGTTGACAGTAGCTATTGACTTCAATTGTATTTTTTTTTTTTTTTCATACTATGGAAGTCAATGGCTACCAGCTGCTTGGTTACCAATTCTCTTCAAAATATCTTATTTTGTGTTCAACAGAAGAAATAAAGAAACTCAGGTTTGAAACAACTTGAGGGTGAGTAAAGGATGACAATTTTCATTTTTGGGTGGACTATCACTTTCACCTAAAAGAAACATTTAAGAAATAACATTTCAAAGTCACATTTCACCCTAAACTCAAAAGCGATTTGTAGTGACATTTTCATAAAAAAATAGCTATTAATTCAAGAGTATAATTAAATGTTTCCTTAATTGTATGGAAAACAATGTCACAATGCAGAAATCTTATTTATCTTAAAATAAGCATAAAATCTTACTTTTTGAGGGATGAAATATGACCTGGAAATGATATTGACAGATTCCATGGCTATTAGACCAGACCCGAATGACTAAAACCGTTGGAATGGAGGAAGTGGCCTTATTTCTCCAGGATGACTCAGGTTTTTAATGTAAATACTTCCTGAACTGAATGACTGAAAGTTTTAGCGTGCCTAAAGAAAGCAAAGAGAATCTGTTCAATAACAGTATCTAACAGCTTTTTCGTGCAGTTGGGTTGCAATTTGTCTCTGTAAAGATTGTTATTTTATGTGAAGAAATTTCACATTTGTTTTGCTCTGAGAGCATTTTGTTGATCAATGATTGTCTTAAACCTGTTCAATTTGCTTGCAAATGAACTCCACTGAAAGATGCGTGTGATAACTTACATATGCATACAATGTGAAAATTCCCAGGTGCCACAAAAATGATTGAAGGGATAGTTCACCCAAAACTGTACTCACCCTCGAGTTGTTCCAAACCTGTATGAGTTTTTTCTTCTCTTGAGCACAAAAGAAGATATTGTGAACAATCCTGGTAACCAAATAGTTGACGGCGGCCATTGACTTCCATAGTATGGAGAAGAAAAAAAAACACCGAACATATCTCTGATTGCAAATGAGGATGTGTTTTATGTGCTGCGGACAAAGTCGGGAGCAAAAACCTCGAAAATAAATGAAGAATAAGAAGAAAAGGTATAGAATAAACCTGACAGAACATCACCAAAAAAAGACAGCACCTGATGACACCTACAAGTCTCAGACAATCACAACATACAGAAAACCTACTTCAAAATACAGCTTTTTATTGCATCTATGACTCTGATCTGCTGAAATACTTTCCTCT
>JAFVLL020025003.1:0-10455 GCA_021397915.2 Tor tambroides | reverse complement strand
TTAATTTAATTAGTTGCTAGATGTTCTCCCAGCTGAATCTTTTCAAAATTTCTTGCTGTTTCAGTCCTTTGTTGCCCCCGTGCCAACTTTTTTGAGACCTGTAGCAGGCATCAAATTTGAAATGAGCTCATTTAGTGGATAAGTGTAAAATTTGTCAGTTTAAATATTTATGTTCTCTATGTTATATTGTGAATAAAATATTGGCTCATGTGATTTGAAAATCTTTTAGTTTTCATTTTATTCAAATTTTAAAAATGTCCCAACATTTCCAGAATTCGGGTTCTATCTATCTATCTATCTATCTATGTATCTATCTATCTATCTATCCACCCATCCATCCATCCATTTACAGCATCCCTCCATCCATTTATAGCATCTATCCATCCATCGATCCATCCATACTATCCATCGATTCATCCATACTATCCATCCATTTATTGTATCTAGCCATCCAGCTGTCTATAGTATTCATCCATCCATCCATCCATCCATCTATAGTATCAACCTTCCATCTATAGTAACCAGCCATCCATCCATTTATAGTATCCATCGATCCATCCATCCATCCATTTATAGTATCTATCTATCCAACTGTGCACAGTATTCATCCAACCATCCATCCATTTATAACATCCATCCATCCATCCAACTGTCTATAGTATCAATCCATCCATTTATAGCATCCATCCATCTATAGTATCCATCCATAAATCCATCTATAGTATCCATCCATTCATAGTACCCATCCATCCAACCAACCGTCTACAGTATCCAATCCATCCATCCATTTTTAGCATCCATCCATAGTATCTATCTATCCATCCATCCATCCATCCATTTATAGCATCCCGCTGTCCGTCCATCCATCCATCGTATTCATCCATCCATTTATAGCATTCATCTATCTATCCATCCATTTATAGTATCCATCCATTCAACTACTTATAGTATCCATTCACCCATTTATAGTATCTATCTATAGTATCCATCCAGTCATCATCCATATTATCATCCATTCATCCATTGTCTGTCTGTCTGTCTACCTACCTACCAACCTACAGTATCAGCAAATCCATAGCAACAACCCAGAACACCTTAAAAGTCATCTAGAAACATCATCTCCTCAAACTACAGTAATCAAATTACACAAGGCCTAAATAACCTGTAAGACTTTCAAACATTCAGACAAGGCTTTGTCAAAGACAAAACATTGACAAATATTTCTGTTCTATTCTATTCTATTCTATTCTATGGAAATAATGATGACAGTAATTCCATTTGAACATTTAGCTTCACGTTCAATCACCAGTCAGTTTAAAATGATTTCCCTACACTTCTTTCTCTTTCTCAGTCTCAGTATTTTTCCTCTCCCTTTGCATATTAGTTACTGTCTATGACTTTCCATTTAAGACACGCTCCAAGTACAGATGGGAAAAGTGTGCATGAAGTCACGTTGCAGCTGAGAGGAAGCAATGGTCAGAAAGAAGGAGAGAGAGACAGAGGGATTCCCTGTGTGTGAGTCACGTTGTGGGAGCCCCCTCTTTACTCATAACAAAAACAACCCATTCCTTCGAGATTGAACCCGCAGAGAAGGACTACACAGAACTGCAGACCTCAGATTCATTTCAACACCTTTTCATTAACAGTTATGATGTTGATTAATCTTGCAAAAACATTCATCTAACATTTATCTAAAGGAACAGTTCACCCAAAAATGACATTGTTCAAGCATATCTTGGCCACACATCTAAATTTTGGTCTGTTACTCACACACATGCAATTGTATAGATTATGAATATAGTGTGCAAAATGCTTGGACCATTTCTATGGTTTCATTTTGGATACTCATACACTTGCATTACATGCAATGCATATTTTCTCAAAAGACCTTTTGTGTCTCACGTAAAAAAGATGTTTGGAACAACATGAGGATGAATAAATAATGATACAGTTTTATGGGCGAACTATCCCTAAAACTATTTTCATTTACCAAAACTAGTTAATGATGATACTAAAAATCCATACAGAGGCTGAACTGTTTTGTTCCCTTCCTAAAAACAGTGTTTCCCAGTTTTAAAGAAGCCAAAGTTTTATAGATGATGATAAATGCAAATGCAGGGGAATAAGTTATAAGGCAATGAAGCAGGAGCACGTGACCGAGCTCATGAAAAATGATAGTGGAAAAGATTTGTCTTTAGAAAACTGGACAGAGAGAGAAAGAGAGCGAGAGGGCTGTTGATGCCAATGGTGGGCTGGCTCAGGGGTGTTTCCATGTGAGGAGTGCCCAAGAATCCACAGCAGATGCCAGACACGGGGAAACCCTTCTCAAAAACAAGAGCACACACCCTTCTGTCGACAAGCACACACATGCCCTCTCTATCTCTCTTTCTCTATCTCTCCTTTACACAAACACCCACGCACATATGTGCACAAACCAAAAATGTAATGTGGGTTAGACAGCATGTTAGTGATGCTGCAATTAAAACAAATGCTCATTCATCAGTTAATCCACAACAACATCTTTCCATCCATCCACCCATCCCTTTAAAACTAAATGTAAATAAGATATAAAATTGAAAATGACAAAAATTTCATCATCAAGATAGAGAAAGAGAATTGCCTGCTATATTAAAGAGAGGTTCAATATCATTCTACAACTTGAATGCATTTCAGCAGCTTCATTTCCCAGAGTTCCCTTCTTCACAGGTAAAACAATGGGGACATTTCCTTCAGGCTTTGTGTTACGGATCGCCAAACATCCAGCGTGTTTACATTACTTGGCCTTGGCCTTGTCTGCACCTCCTGCCTTTTTTTTTTCCATTTTTTTTTTTATTTTTGACAAACTCATCAAGGAAATGACTGTTTGTAAATCTCAGGTATCAACAGTCAAGGGCTACTGCTTCTATTTTCCATATGGAAAAAGAGAGAGAGACCTGAATAAAAGACAGACAAAAAAATCAAAACAAACGCCCAGACACAAGGGACAGCCCAGACTGCACTCTCTCTCTATTTGGGCTCCATTCCTGGGCAGCACAGGCAATGGAAAGTTCTGGAAATGTAAATCTGTTGGGTTAAAAATACAGCGCATTAATGTGCTCCACATGTGGCACTCTGGCATTGGGAGGGATATTTTGACGGCAGAGAGGGGAAGGAGCAGGGATGGAGGGAGTGGTAGGAGGGTTTTTCTGGAGGAAAGCATACACACACATTCACACTACTGAAGACCGGAGTTTAAGAACAAAGCAGGACTTTTTGACACACACTGTGCGGTTTCTAGGGGACGTCACAGTATAAATGCTCTAATGAGTAAACATTGACGCTCATGACAATAACAGACAAATAAGACACTGCATCAAGCCTAGGGAGGACGATATTCATATTGGATCCCTTTACTTCCATTGGCCTATGGACAGAAAGTTGCAGTGTGTGATTTCTGCACCACGAGTGGCATCAAAAATAATTTAAGGATATTCCTGTAATGGCAAAGCTGAATTTCCTGCAGTCATTACTCCAGTCTTCAGTGTCATGTCACATGATCCTTTAGAAATCCTTCTAATACGATCTGGTGCTCAAGAAACATTTCTTACTATTATCAATTTTGAAAACCATTGTGCTGCTTAATATATTTATGAGGAATCATTTGTAGGACAACTTCACACCATCTTAAATTGAAATTACATATTACACTTATAATGCAATAATTATTTTGCATGAGCCACAACAAACTAAACACAATATTGGCTCAACCAATGGGATAATTTAGGGACGGGATCAGTACTGGGTAGATTATGAACAAACTATAGTCTGTTAGTGATTACAAATTACATGAAAATCATAGTCAGTAATGTAATCCTGATTACTTATTTCAGGCATTTTTTTCGGACTACTTTTGGATTACTTTTAACTACCTTTAAATGGGATTATCGTTCTAAAAAATTAATTCATTTCTTTGTTGTCAACATCATCAAATGCATTAAACACTACTGCAGGGTTTTATCAGTTGGTGAAAAGCTAATAATTAATTAAATCATAAAAATGTCAAATTAAAATGAATAAACTATCTTAGAATAAAAACAAAATAAAACACTTAAACAACCAAATTTTATGTTTACCTGCATGTCAATATGACCATTAACCAACAAAAATTATTGAAATTTTAAATTTAAATCTCAGGGGGACTTGTAAGTAACTATAATCTGATTATGAGCTTTTCTAAATGTAATATAATCCAATTACATAATAGTTCATAATTGTTCATCCAAAAAAATTTTGCTTAAATTTTGAAGTTAAGCAGTGTTTGACTCAATCCCAGTTTGCTCACTATCCGACCTATACAGTATGCAAGGTTAAGATCCATCCCGAATCATAGTGGATTAAAAACAGCATGCCAAATGTGTCCAGATGGCACACACACATGCTTTTTGGCCAAATATTGTCCAGATCCTTTATAACTACGCAAGAGGACTGGTTTGCGATTGTTCTCTGACGCGTTATTGAAACTTAATATTATAAATCTGTTTTTGTTTTTAGGGCGACAATCTGTGAAATGGATTATGGTCAAAAGTGATGTGCTAAACGCAACTAAGTGTTCCAGACATGTATTGGCAACTGAAAGCATAATCAATAAGCCAAAATATTTAATTAACATGCAAGAGTTGGGAGACATACTTTGTGAATGACGCAGAGATTCCTTGTGGGCCTAATTATAACCCAATACTCCTGTACAGGTTTACATCACACTTAAAACTATGTTATTAACCATCGTCAGCATTACGTATATCCTTGTACTTAGGGGGAAGTATGCAAATTGGGATTCAGTCCCTAAAGAATTATCTTCAGAAACCTCCCAAAAGAGAGGCAATTTCAAAACAATTCCTATTGCTCACACACAAACACACACACACACACACACACACAATCACAGCTCCGTGTTCCCTACCTTGTGCTCGCTCCACAAACACCACCTTGGAGTCATGCTGGAAGTTGTGCCCGCTGAGAAGCATCTGTTCCCCCCCTGAGGCGGCACAGCTTTCCATGCTCTGTTTATCCACGAGGGGCAGCTCCTGTGCTGAGCGCTGGGCTGCAAGGAGGACAAAGAGACAGAAAGAAAGTGAGGAAAGAGATGGAAATGTGCAGAACCACTCAAATCTGTATATATCCACACCTGTACTTTCTACTGTACAACTGTAGGGTAAGGAGTTAAATCTCAGTACAACTACAATATTTTCCTTAAAAAAAATTGGAAATTGAACATTTTTAAGAAAATAAAATGTGTAAATGTGTGTATATACTAGCATATATATATATATATATATATTAGGGCTGTCAAACGATTAATCGCGATTAATCGCATCCAAAATAAAAGTTTTTGTTTACACAATATATGTGTTTATTAGAATCACTAAGGCTGCATTATTAAAATAAATGTTTTATATTTTTTATGTATATTTTTTTTTTTACCTGTGATGGAAAAATTCATTTTCAGCATCCATTACTCCATCTTCAGTGTCATATGATCCTTCAGAAATCATTCTAATATCACAATTGAAAATGGCTGTGCTGCTTAATATCTTTGTAAAAACTATTATACCTTTTTCAGGCTTCTTTGATAAATATAAATGCTAAGAAATTGCATTTATTTGATTTTTTTTTAACAATGCAAAAGTTTTTACTGTCATTTTTTTTTATTATTAATTTATTAATCTTACTGACCCAACACGTACATACATACATACACACATATACATATACACATACACAGCCGCTCAAACGTTTGGGATCAGTAAGATTTTTAGTGTTTTTTAAGGGAGTCTCGTCTGCTCATCAAGGCTGTATTTATTCAATCAAAAATACAGAAAAAAAAACAGTATTATTGTGAAATCTTATTGCAATTTCTAATATTGGTTTCCTATTTTAATATACTTTAAAATAGAATTAATTTCTTTGACATAGCGCTGAATTTTCAGCATCATTACTCCAGTCTTCAGTGTCACATGATCCTTCAGAAATCATTCTAATATGCTGATTTATTATGTGTGTTGAAACTGTTGTGCTGCTTCATATTGTTTTTTGGAACATGTGATACTTTTTTCTTTGATTCTTTGATGAATACAAAGTTAAAAAGAGCAGCATTTGTTCAAAATAGAAATCTTTTCTAACAATATAAGTCTTTACTATGACATTTATTCATTTAACACATCCCCCCTGAATAAAAGTATTAATTTCTTTAAAAAAGAAAGAAAGAAAGAAAAAATGTACTGACCCTAAACTTTTGAATAGCATTGTATATTGTAACACAAAATTTATTTTTAAAATAAATGCTGTTCTTTTTAACTTTTTATTAATCAGAGAATCCAAAAAAAAATAAAAAATAAAAAATAATATATATCTATATATATATATATATATATATATATATATATATATATATATATATATCTCACAGGTCCCCAAAAAATATGAAGCAGCACAGCGGTTTCCAACATTGATTATAAATCAGCATATTAGAATGATTTCTGAAGGATCATGTTTCACTGAAGACTGGAGTAATGATGCTGAAAATTCAGCTTTGACCACAGAAATAAATTATATTTGAAAGTATATTAAAATGGAAAACTGTTATTTTAAATTGCAATAATATTTCACGAAATAACAGTTTTTTCTGTATTTTTGATCAAATAGATACAGCCTTGATGAGCAGAAGAAACTTCTTTAAAAAAACATTACAAATCTTACTGATCCCAAACTTTTGAGCGGCAGTGTATATACACATATACATATATACATATACACATATATGTGTGTGTGTGTATGTATATATGTATATGTATGTATGTATGTATGTGTGTGTGTATATGTTGAATATATGGCAGTTCAGTCTGCACTTTCAGTTTGTGCTTTTGAAAATGTTACCTGATATAGGCTTCACATGTCTTTCATTCATGTTTACCCTTTATCTGGAATCTTTAACCCAGAAATTAGTCACATTTTAAGAGCTGTGCTCATTATGAGAGCAACAAAAAAATATAAAAAGTCAAATCTGTCTTTGATTTATTGATTCAATCCATCTAATTTCAACATTCCTGTCAGTAGAGCATAATGCTAGCAAGCTCAGGAAATGAATTAACTGATAAAAAGTATACATTGAATGCAATGTTAGTCACATTGAATTTAAAAAAAGCCAAATAAATAAAAGGACTTATTGAGATTTTAGTGGCATGACTCACAGCACTCAATGGGGTTAGATGCCACCTGTAAGGACACCATCCTGCCATTAGGTTGGTTGATGTGGACACGGAACACCATCCTCACACGTGTGTTCTTCCGTCCGATGTCTGTCTCGCCCTTCCGGAGCTCGATGTCTGAGTTACGCAGCTTGAGAATTCCAGCGCAATCGATTCTGTGGCACAGAAAGAACGTTAATGTTTTAGGAATAGACTCAACAAATCCTTTCAGAAGTACAAAAATATGCTGTAAATATCATTAGACAGCTGTTTAATAAACATTTTCTCGGAACAGAGTAAACGTTTAATTTATTGCCTGAATTTTTTTTGTACCACTTCTGCCAAAATTACGCCTGGCCCTTATTCTGCGCTGCATAAATAAATGCCCTTTCTCTCTCGCCTCTTCCAAATCTGCTTCTGACATGGCAGAGATGTTGTTAAAAAAATCCATGAAAAGTTTACTTTCTCCATTAAATGTTCAAATCCTTCAAGCCACCGCAAGTAAATAGTTATTTAAAAGCCTGTCAATTTTTTGCATTTAAGAAACATTTAGGGCCCTTTATTTAAGTTGCACATGAGTGAAATGATCCTTAAAGCTTACTTTTTTAGGCAAAAACAGGAAATCTGAAAAAACGGAGAGCAAAAAAAATCACTGAATATGAGTCAATGCTGTACAGACACTGGAATGTCAGATATTAACATTTCCATGTGTATGTGGTGAGGATGAGCACATTGTGTTCTAGGTGTCATCCTGATTTTAGATGAAAATTAAAGTTACTTAAAATGTAAATTAGATGTAATATAAAATAAAAATAAGTAGTTGTATAATAAATGGAATCATAAACTGCCTACCAAATTATTAATTATACAGCTACTACAATAGAGCAAGGTTATAGTCATCATTCCTTTTCCAGAACAACTGCCCGTGTTGAGCTTCCAGCATCCCATTTCAACACAATGCGTCCAAACCGAACTCCACATACAAAGTAAAAAACAGCATTTTCTCTCCAATCAAAATGTGAAATGAGATACTAAAGAGTGTAAAATTGGTTAAACTGCACTGACACAGGTACATAACCAATTTTTGGCTTTACTACAGAAATGTGACAACACGGGAACACTCCCCAGAAAGCCCTGAAACAAGATCCAGAGGGGTGTGTGTTTTTTTTGTTTTTTGCATAAGTTAAGTGTTACATCCATTATAGAGTGGGAAGAAAATGCTGAGCTGGTAAGACCGCTACCGCCTGGCTTGCAGAACAGACCCCAGCGCGCCATTACAGGCTCCACGCGACCAGAGGCCTCCTGTAACATGAGCCCTGGAGCTCATACAAGGGAAACCCACGGCGCTGGGACTCCTTGCACACACAAAAAACACACTTCTGCTTAGCAACTGCCTTCACAACAGGAGGATCGGCGGTAAAACGGGGGGTTTCTAAAGAATCAATGTTGTTTATTGCAGGAAACATGAACAGGATGCATGTGGATATACATAATTATGAGGTACAAACAATTCCCCCCACTGGGCTGGATGTTTCTCTGTGTTTTTCCTGTTTCTTAGTGTCTTTCTGAGATGTGCATGCATACTCACATGGCCCTCATGTTGCTCTCGGGCAGCAGAGGAATCTCAAGAACTTTGGTGTTGGACTGCATGACTTCGTGGCTTGGTGTGGATACGGTCTTCCCGGTAATGCGGTGGACCTGGTAGAAGGCGTGAGGCCGGAGAAGACGGTCATCTGCTGTCCCAATAAACAGCTGTAGGGTCAGAGGCTCACTCTCCATGTAGCCGTGAAGCTGAAAAGATACAGATATGAATTTATTGGCATAACCTGTTTCTACAAGAACAAGAAAGTGACATAATCACAGCCAATCAGAAAATGTTTAATGTAAAATGGGATTTTTGGACCACTGAGATTTCAAAGCAGGTGCTGAATAAATAGAAGCCAAACAATCAACAAAATATACTGTTCCTCTTCAAAAACTCAGATGGTGGCTACAGTTGATTGGTTTTTATTTCTTCAGCATGTGGAAGGTAGCTCCACCCACACTGAAATCTCATTGGACCAAAAACCTACACTACCATTCACAGGTTTTTTTAAAGAACTTAATACTTTAATTCAGCAAGAATGCATTAAAATAATCAAAATCGACAGTAAAAAGATTAATCATGTTATAAAAGTTTTCAAACAAATCTTGTTCTTTTGAACTTTCTATTCATCAAAAAATCTATCAGGATTTCCACAAAAGTACTAAGCAGCACAACTGCTTTTGACAATGGTAATAATAATAAATGTTTTTTGAGCAGCAAATCAGCCTATTAAAACGATTTCTGAAAGATCACGTGACACTGAAGAGTAAAGTAATGGTGAAATTACTCTAAAAGTACTCTGCTGAAAATTCAGCTTTGCCATCACAGAAACAAATTACATTTCAAATTATGTTAACATATAAACAGTTATTTTAAATTGTTATAATATTTCACAATATTACTGCTTTTACTGTATTTTGATCAAATAAATTCATCGAGCATAAGTGACTTAAAAATCTTACCAGCCCCAAACTTTTGATTGGTAGTGTAGTGTATATTAATTATCAAATATGTACTGTAAACAAGAGGATACTGATTGTGGAAGCAGAAAAACAAGTTACACAAGGAAAACCATAAGACAAAAAAGGGAGATTTTAAATCATAAATTGTTGACGCAAGTATGAAGTAAGATTTTGAATTTAAAGATTTATTTTCAAAACTCAAGCACATTTGGTCAAAGCTACGTAACACACGGCTGATGTATGGATATCCTCAAGGAGGGTGGTCAGCATCTGTGGTGAAAGTCCTGGACCAGTCTGTATATTTATTTTAGTAGATGTTTGAGCCTGGCATTTGTGTTTATTCAGGCAGTAGGGAGTGCACAGGCCAGAAAGACAGAGGCCAGAGAGATCGCACTCTCAGAACCCTCCCCTCACTTCATTACATTATCACCCACTAGAGGAATGCCAAGACTCTTTCCGCCCATGGCACGGAGTTCAGAGCGGTGTGTCCGCACCTTCGAGTGCTGTGGGTCAGTTCTCACCCTCTCAAGCTCTCAACCTCCGTGGCACATCTGTGGCAGATGAGGGAAACAGCTTGAGGGAAAAAAAAGTAGATCTACAACACGGGCTCCTTTGAAGAGTTACTGGACAGATTCAGTGAGCAAATTCTTACTGGAAGAGGTTACGTCTCAAGTGATATTGAGCA